>JAAGEH010000444.1:1288138-1367904 GCA_011751065.1 Lasiurus cinereus
CAAAAATTTTTATATTAAGCAAATTTATGAAATAGTGTTTACAGTCTAAATACTTGTGGAAGAAATGCAGAATTATGCATTACTTTTTATTTACTTAATTTTAGTGGAAAAATAGAAATTCTTAGCTTTCTTATATCATAAAATTGTTTGAAACACAAGTTGTTGAGAGTTACGGTAAGTCAGTGGTTTTTTAAATAAAGATCTCTTAGACCCGAGGTTGGCAAACTGCAGCTCATGAGCCACATGCGGCTCTTTGGCCCCTTGAGTGTGGCTCTTCCACAAAATACCACAGCCTGGGCGAGTCTGTTTTGAAGAAGTGGCGTTAGAAGTTTAAGTTTAAAAAATTTGGCTCTCAAAGGGAATTTCAGTCGTTGTCCTGTTGATATTTGGTTCTGTTGACTAATGAGTTTGCCGACCACTGTCTTAGACCATGCATCGCCTACTAGGAAGTTGAGAGATTTCTAAAAGAGATGTGGGCAAAAAAAGAATAAACCACTTAAGCAACTCTGTGGGGAAAGGCTCAGGTTTTTCTGACAATTAATTTAAAAATAAGTTTTCAGAGATTGTGCAAATGGCATGCTGTTCTAATAGGGAAACTGGTTTTATTTTTTAAAGAAAATGTATGGCGATCTAGATGTCCTGTTCCTGACAGATGAATATGACACAGTTCTGGCTTATGAAAACAAGGGCAAGGTTGACCAGGCCGCTGACAGGACAGATCCTTTAATGGACACCCTTAACAGCATGAACAGAGTCCAGCAAGTGGAACTCATTTGTGGTAAATTCTGCTTGAGTGTGAAAATTCATGAAGTCCATAAAGTTTCCCTCACAATTGGGGGGGGGGGGACAAAAATATATATGGAGAACAACTAATACCTTTTGTTTTAAAGTTTAAGTTTGGAATTGTATAGTTGACCTCAGCTATATTTGCTTAAGGGTAATATTGCTGGGTATTTAATTGCTATTATGGGTTACATGCTAGAATAATTTATGCTGAAGAAACCATAGCATGTGTTTTAATTAAGGGTGGATGTGTGAGTAAAGAGTATCAGAGAATCAATTTCTTGTTTCATCCAAGGAAAAATAATTTCCATTGAGCATTACATGTCATCTTTCTGACAGTTGTTGAGCTCGCTTCAGTGGTTCACAGGAATCCACGAGAGAGGAAGATAGCCCCAGACTCTTAGTTGCAGGCTTTGACATGTTCCCCAAGCATGCCCAACCTATGTTAGTGATTTCTGTCCCAGCCATGTTCTCCGGGGATGCCACCACCTGTGTGCCCCTTCTATGACATTGATTGTTTCTGTCTTTTAGTTGTAACTATTTGATTCCTTTTCCCATTATTAGACTAAAAGCTTTTTGAGAATGGAGGATGCAGCTAAGTGATTTTTGTAGCCTTCAGGGTGCTTCATACATAATGCAAACTGTTGATTGAACAAATTTAAAGCTTAGTATTTGACAAATCTTTACTTTTTAAAGGCAATCACTAGTCAATTTATTTTTTTAAATAGATTTTTATTGATTTCAGAGAGGAAGGGAGAGGGAGAGATAGAAACATCAATGATGAGAGAGAATCATTGGTCAGCTGCCTCTTTTATGCCCCCGACTGTGGATCGAGCCTGCAATTCAGGCATGTGCCCTTCAGTCCACAGGCCAACATTCTGTCCACTGAGCCAAACCAGCTAGGGCAGTCAGTTATTTGACAAATCTGAGGTGATTTCAAATATTAGAATTCCAGAGAGATAGACAAACCCTTTTAAAATCCTTTGCTAATCTTTTTGGGAGTGAGGCTATCTTCTATCTCTGGTTTTTGAGCTTTTTTTGTTTTAATGAAAAAAGTATCATTTTTGATATCCAAATGAAGGAAATTGGGGAACACATTTCTATGCAGGTTTCATTTAAAGAAAAATCAAAACTTGTTAACTAGAAAATTTAAACTATTAACTAAAATTTAAATTCTAGACTCAAGTCGGTGGTAAAGAAATACTTTGTTTCTAAAAGCCAATGGCCTATTTTGTTGTTTTGATTTAGAATATAATGACTTGAAGACTGAACTTAAAGACTATCTGAAGAGATTTGCTGATGAAGGCACGGTATGTTGAGTTAAAGAATTTTAATCATAACCCTGTGTGTTTTGAATAAACTGTTTATTTTCTTTGATAAAAAAAAACATGCATCTTAAACTGGATACTTGAGAGTTTAATTCAGACAGAGCTAGCTGAAATCAGTAAGAGGTGGTGAGACAGTCAGAGTCCAGCCGCATTGGGCATTCTTCCCAACTGTGGGCCAGAAGGAATGGGGGACGAGCAGCCACACAGGGTCTGGAGAGAGCGGTTGTAGCTTGAGCAGCCACTGGAGCTCTGAGCTAGCCATCTCAGAGAGTGAGCCATGTGGATCTTGAATCTGTTAGGGGTTCTCATTCCTCGCTGGTTGACCCGCATTTTTACTCTCCGTGCGTGTGAAACTGGCATATCAACTGTTGGTATGTGTAGAGTATGACAAATGTTAAGTTCTTTCATGTAGAGGATTAATAAGTATCTTTTTTTTCGAACATACATTCTTTTTTTGATTGATTTTAGAGAGAGGAAGGGGGAAAGAAAGAGAAAAATACATCGATTGATTGCCTCCTATATAGGTTCCAACTGGGGATCAAACCCACAACCTGGGTATGTGTCCCGACTGGGAATTCAGCCCGCCACCTTTTGGGGTACAACACAATGTTCTAACCAACCGGCCACTGGACCGGAGCACAAATACCTTACCCCGAGGAAGTTCTCCAGTTATCACTGCCATTTCCATATGTTAGCAGCCTTCCCCCTGGAGAGCGAGAAAGGGAGATTTTCCTCTCACACACCTGAATTGTCCTCTCTCTCTCGCTCACATGCATTCGCTACTTTCTCCCTCATGCCCCACCTCCGTTTCTTCTGTACAATAAGCATGTGTTACCTGTGTAATTAAAAGTCATTAACAGACCTGTCTCTGAAGGGATGGCCCTTAGCTTTAGAGCAGATCACTGGCAAGACTCACTCGTGGGTGAGCTGGACTTCAGCTGGGCTGTCCCAGCTTCCTGTGGTCTTACGTTTAATATTCTCTTTTGCTTCTGTCATAAACCCCTTTGAATCACGCGCCAATCCTTTTTCCAGTAACATGGGAGATAAATTTCTCATTTATACTAAGAGCAGTGCTGCTGTAGTTTTTACCAGTTATTTATTTATGTAAAGCATCTTTAATTTTGGACTCTTGAAGAGGTAAAAGTTTTCAGGTTCCTTCAGGAAAGAAGAAAGCACAAATCTCAAAACAAAACATGTTCTTTGGGGTGCTTATTCAGAATGGAGGGACGTTCCCAAAAGGCAGTGGTGAGGAGACCTTTCCGGTTCTGCCTTGGTCTGGCTCTGCCGCTCTTCATGCCAATCATTGAGAACTGTCATGTGCCAGCCGTGTTCCGCAGGCACTGTATCTCCTCCTCTCCCAGTGACGCTTTCACATCGGTGCTGCTTGTACCTCATTTTGTATGAGGAAACCCAGCAAGGTGGGGGAACCTGTGCCTGGTGCCTAATGCTGTTCTGCCAGCTGTTTGATCTGAACAGGCCAGTCTCTGAGCATGGATGGACTTTATAAAACAGAGAGAGTGTAATTAATTACCCATTTCAATAACTCGTATCAGCAATATTGTTTGACTTCTTTGTGAACATTACGACCAGTTATTGTTCTGTAATGTAGTTCCCTTCCCTAATCTTGGCTTTTCATCCACAGGTTGTAAAGAGAGAGGACATCCAGCAGTTCTTTGAAGAGTTTCAGTCCAAAAAGAGAAGAAGAGTGGATGGGATGCAGTATTACTGCAGCTAGAGAGGAGTATGGCGCCTTCTCAGCCAGGCGGCGGAAATGCCGCTTACTGATCCAGGAATAAAAGAGGCATATTTCACTTTTGCTCCTCTTCCATCCTCTCTTTGGAGAGGTCTCCTCCTCTGACCTTGAGCTTCCTTCACTCCCCTTAACTGCGTAGCCACAGTGTTTATGCTGATTTCACAACCAGCATTCTTTCTGACTCAGCTAAAAGCAACTCATTCCACAGACTTCAGCCCCCATCACACCCCCAGTCTAGCCAGGGTTATTTGCTTGTAAGTTTTAAGAAGTTTGGTTTGGGTTTGAGAATGTAAACTAGTTTCTTTTCTAATTTTTTTGGTCTTGACCTCCCAAATGTGTCTACTCTGCCACAGAGCTGTTGTCTTCCAGGACCTGCTTTGGGGGCGTCTTCCTGCAGCCAGAACCTCTCTAGGTCCCCTCACCCCTCTGATCGTGGTGCCTTGGGCCAAAGCTTCCTCAAGCCTGGTCTGCTCCTTCTCCCGCGGCCCTCCATTCGGAGGGTTGGTCACGGCTTCCAAGGGGTCTCACAGCTTGTTTCCCGTGGGCTCGACCTCAGGAGGGGTCAGGAGTGATGCTTTTGTGGCCTGTTCCAGCAGGGCGCTTCGCTGAAGGCAGGATTGAGGAAGCCAACCCTCGATAGGAATTTTACTGATACATTTAAAGTGACATGTCATTCACAGTTCTGCCGCCACTAGCATGTTAGAGTTCCAGAACTGGTGCTCACAGGGCTTCCTGGAGAACACGTCCCATTCAGTAGTCCCTCTCCTGCTGCCTAGGAACCAGATCGGTGGTTTACAAAGTCCTCTGGATTCCTTTGTCTTATCAGGGATATTCGTAAGCATATATTAAAAACAAACCTATTTTGATATTGTTCTGTTATGAAAATGTTCTTAGAACCCTAATAAATTATTTCCCCCTTAAATTGTGCTGAAGGAAAAGATACTGGCTTAGCTTGTGAGCCGGGCAGCGGGAGCCTGTCGTGGAAGAGGCAGACGCCGAGGCTGCGCGAATGATAAGCTTTATGTACATAAGCATTAATGCCCACACCGGTTCCCTAACGACTACGATCTTTCGAAGAACCTCAAGGAATGTTGCAGAAAACCCCATCTTTGAGGGGAGGCCCTTTCAGTTTGTTTGAAATCTCTAACGCCCTTCAGTCGATGGGGAAACACCCTTTGATAGGCGGAGTTGCTCCCTGGAGCAGGACTGGGGAACGTCTGGCCTGGGCCGTAGGAGGCCTGTGGAAAGCATTGGGTCCGGCCCGGGCACTAGGGTAAGCTAATTAAAGGTTTGACCAAATAGAGCAGGCTGGTTTTTAAGTTGAGAATTTGTATGGCCCGTGAATAATGTTACAGATATCCAAATGGCCCTGGGCGGGAACGGGTGCCCGACCCTTATTCTGGAGGAACAAGGTCTGTCCTGACCATAGATGACACACTGAGCTACCTGACTAAGCCTTTGAGGCTGTGGGGCCACATGTGTATCACTGGCCCTTGGTGTGTGCAGCAGCCATGTAGACAGGTGCTCCCTGACCCCTGGGGGAGGGGAGAGAACCACAGAAAGTCAAGGCCTCAAAGAAACGATCCATCCCATGGTTCTCTGCGTCCCACCCAATTACAGAGCCTCGTGAAGCGTCGTG
The DNA here is from genome assembly GCA_011751065.1 of Lasiurus cinereus. NCBI lineage: Eukaryota > Metazoa > Chordata > Mammalia > Chiroptera > Vespertilionidae > Lasiurus > Lasiurus cinereus. The sequence continues at coordinate 1,293,642 of JAAGEH010000444.1, forward strand.
TGGAGCTGGAGGTCTTAGGCCACGGGAGAGGCTTGTGTGCCGGGCTGGCCTTGGAAAGGGTGAAAGGCCAGCTTGGAAAGCTCAGGGCGCCTTTGAGTCTGTTTACAACCCCCAGCGTCAGGATATCCAGCCCCTCTGCAAGCTTGCACAAGTAGTGGACCATTGTGGCCTGCAGGTTTATATCGTCTCAAACGTGTAACTACCAGAATGTTCCTTCTTAGGACAGGTCAGGACCAGGTCTGAGGTGACGTGTTCGTTCCATTGCAACACAATACACATCACCCAGTGCTGAAAGGCTTGCTTTCTGAAAGGTACTGTTCCTTCTTCTACACTAACCGGAACACCTTTTATACCTGTTGCTCAGAGCTAGTTTTCTGGACTGCACTGGACCGTCTCTTCTTGTGGAGACTGATTTTGGCCAACATGTGGCAGTTACTGCATGTTTTATGCAAAAGAAGACTGGTGGTGTTGCTTTGAAGGAATTCCAGCATTGTATGTCCATTTTGGTAGAATTGTTACTGGACTTATATCTACATACTAAACTCCAATCAGGTTTCTGTAAGATTAAATAAAACCAATTCAAAATAGTGGCTTTTCAGATTGTTTTTTTTTTTTATTTTTTTACAGAGAGGAAAGGAGAGGGATAGTTAGAAACATCGATGAGAGGGAAACACCGATCAGCTGCCTCCTGCACACTCCCTACTGGGGATATTTCTGCAACCAAGGTACATGCTCTGGACTGGAATCGAACCTGAGACCGTTCAATCCGCAGGCTGATGCTCTATCCATTGAGCCAAACCAGTCAGGGCAGATAGTTTTTAGTTACTTAAATGTGCACAGCTTCTCCGGCCTGTTACACGGAAATGTGTTTACTCCCAGCAGCTATTCCTCCCCGGGGTCCTGCTCAGTGAGGTACTGGTTCATTTCTCCTCCTCTTCCACAGTGTGGCCTGGCCTGAGGTCCCTGGCTTTACACTGGGAGGGAGCTGCCATCGTCCCTGCTGGAACCCAAATCAACAGGAGAACAAAGAAATGGGCTTGGGTTGTGCGTGACCTCTGTGTGCAGATGCAGAGAGGACCAGGAGCCCACAGTCAGGAAAAGATGAGGCCCACCTAATGGTAGCCATTATTTCAACAGTAAATGTAAACAAAACAAAAAGCCCTAATCAGAGGACCCCCGTTCTTGCTTCCTTGGATATTCAGACTAGTGGTCATCACCCTGTGACTTAGGCTCGGATGAGTGAAGGGCTCCTGGCGGCCCTAGGGCTGCTTACCTGAACCTGGAGTCACCAACTAGCTGTGGAATCTCAGCTTCTTGGAGCCTTAGTTTGCACATCTGTAAAATGGGGATTGGCAATTACATTAGGGTCTTTGTGGGAGGACAGAAGGAGATCATGTGCACAGAAGTTTCCGGCTTGTGGCTGTGCTCAGCAAACCTTTGATGCACGAATGAGCACTCAGACTTGTATATGTCGCAAACGGTGTAGCATCTACCATGTTGCAGGCATTGGGCCAGGATCCATAGTGGGGAGAACAAAAAGGACAGAAAGGAGCCAACTCTTCCAGCATCTGAACCCCTCCAGGGTTTTCTAAACCTTCCAGGAAACATGAATGCTCTTCGGTCTCCCAGAGCAAAGCTAGGAACGGAGAGACCAACATTAACTCATGCCCTTTCTCCTGATACCTTCGGCTTTCTCCCCACCCCCAATCGCCAAGTCCTACAGATAGGGCGCCTTCATCATATTCGTATTTGAAATCGTCCTCTTGATTCTCTGAGCTATGCAGGCTCTCCCCTAGAGAGCTGCCAAATCCCTGCCTGGTTTTCGGATCCACTCCTACCTCTCAATCGAGCGTCACAGACCAGGCAAATTCGATTACATTTTGTCCCCGTGCAAACCCCGTAGCAGCTTCCTGTTGCTGTTAGAAGCAACGTTTTCTGAGGGCTGGCAAGGTGGGCCCCGACCCCATGAAGCTCTTTCCTGCCTCAGGCTCCACCTCTTCCTGGAAACCTGTCCTGACTTCCTTGACCTGCATTTTGAAGGCTTCCCAATCCGAGAACCGGCCTTAACTGCTGTAATTGTCTTCCCTGAGATCCTAAAGTGGCAATGGGCGGGGCTGTGGCTGTCTTGGTCATTACTGTCACCTTAGGACCTTGCTGTGTCTGGCACGAAGAAGTTGCTTCTTTGATGTTTGCTAGACAAAGGCATACATACCTCCACCCTGCCTGGGCCACCGTACTTTCTGGGCTGGCTCGGCTAACTTAATAGCTGCGGGACCTTGGGACAGGTTACTTACTGGGTATCTGTGCTTCTGTTTTCTCATTTGTAAAACGGTACCAGAAATAGTATGTAATTCAGGAAGGATTAAAGAAAACAGTGCCTAATTCACTGATTGAAGAAGAAAAAAGCGCACAGCACTGAAACCAGCATATTTCTCCTCATTCATTCCTGGGCCACACGAGCCAGCCTTCCCTTCAGCCATGATAAGCAGATAATCAGAATACGTATTCTGTTCTGATTGTTTCCAGGACAAAGTCATTTCCAAGTTCCTGAGAATAGGTATCCTGTCGGTTTTGTCAGGGGCTCGATGAGTGATGCTGGGAAAAGTAGATTCAAACATTCCCTCATGCACCAAGAAGGAAGAAGGCCTAGGTGGTGAGGGAAGCCAGCCTGAACTCTTCCAGGGGAAATCCACAAGTAAAGACACGAATGTTGCCTTCCTCAGTTTTCTTTTTAACGTTTTTAAGATGCTCCCTCACAAAAACCTCAGATTTCTGTTTGATAATCCACAGTTAAACCTCAGATGGTTATAGAATTACCGTAGTGAAGCATGAAAGGCAAAATAAGATGCAACTTACTAGTGGAATGATTAAATAATAGCTACTTTATAGCAATTAAAAATGGAAATTAGCTAAAACCGGTTTGGCTCAGTGGATAGAGCGCCGGTTCCGGTCAAGGGCATGTATCTTGGTTGCGGGCACATCCCCAGTAGGAGGTATGCAGGAGGCGGCTGATCGATGTCTCTCTCATTGATGTTTCTAACTCTTTATCCCCTCTCTTTTCCTCTCTGTAAAAAAACAATAATATATGTATTTAAAAAAAATGGAAATTAGAGAATTTTCTATTTTGCATGTTTTGTTTTTTTTCCCCAGAAACCGAGACTAGATTAATCCATTTCCCTTTTAAATAGAAAAATATTAGTAAGCCTGAGTGAACGAGAAACAAAGCTGATTCTGAGCCAGGTCTCCGACACCTGGAGGCTGTGACTCTTGGGACCTGCCTGGTCTCTGTCACAGCGCTTGGCACATTCCAGGTGCTGAGTCCACGTAGTGGAATGTGGAGCTTCCTCTGGAGACTCTCATGCAAGGAACTTCTTGCTCAAATTTGTGAAATAAAGTCTCTCTGAAATGCCCCAATGAAAAAGTAGAACGTATAATGACCTTGATTCAAATGGAAATATATTTCTAAGAAAACAATAAAAAAAAAGCCTCTGAATAATGGAAATCCTAGAAACAGAGAGGAAATTTGTGAAGAAAGCCTCCCAATTTTACGCTAGAGGGTACAATTGCTTCTGGAACTGAAGGCTGCAGGCCACATTGCTAAAACAGACTACATCCCACTCAGCAGGTTCTATACAAGCCATTTATTTGAAATGCCAACTATATGTAGGATAAAGTCAGTGTTACATGCTTATCAGTAACAGTAGAAAAATATAACCAGTGAAAACCTTTGTACAACGGTAATGATACGCAAAGAGAGATGTATCGTTTTACAATGCTTCACACAGACAAATTCAAGTTTGGAGGTACCTAAATAAAAATACTATATATTTCCTTAAAAAACACTATGTACAATTGAAGCGTAAACAAGTTTTACAAAGTACTGGTTATGCAGGTTGTAGAAAACACTTGCATAGGACATGAAATCAGTTTAAGAAAAATTTCTGAGCCTTTAGCATTGAAGGCACTTGACTTTATACCAGTAACAGCACAACCACAAGAAATGCAGTGTTGTAGGAGTACTTCTGAAGTATAGATGCGGGACATAAACAGCAAGAAGTTCAAGAACTTTACCTTTCAGCCACCCCATCAAAGAGGATCCAGACCACCTGCCTACAGAACGGTCAGGTACAGGTACATGAGAAGCTCTCAGAGCTCCTCTCTCAGAGCCCACGTAACCACACAAACACTACAGGTTATTTTCAAGACACACACTTGCAAGTCATCTTTCCATAGAAACAGCCACAGCAATGTACTATTTAGAATATGGAAGATTGACATATGGTCGGAGTTTTCTGGAGGAAAAATATCAAAAGACCTGCCAATACAAGAATTACTTAACAGCTATTGCAATTTATCGGACAGAGAGACAGCTGAACATTCAGAAAACATTGCTCATACAACAGCGCCGATGGAAAATAGCTAAGATAAAACACCTTTTAGTATTGTGTGATGGTAACTCTTTCAGTAAGGTTATCTGTAATGAGGTTTGAAAGTAAATTACTTAGTAGACGAAGTAAACCATTGCAGAATCGGGAATAGCACCCATCACTGCTGCTTTAATAGTAACTTTCAACAGAAAGTTAGAAGTCAATCAAATAATTTTTTAAAAGTCAAATAAACATTTCCCTTTGAGTTCAGTCCTCAGATATAAACATGAATGCCTTAGAATTGCAAAACAATATCTTACAAGTGTCTCATGAAACACATTTTTCCCAAGAGGCAGATTAAACGTTATGAAAATACATACTTTGCTGAGTAGTTACTGAAAAAGGTCACACCTTCTTCTCTAGAGATGGACACACGCAGGCCCTGCTGCCTCAGGCTGTCCCCTTACCCTCCGCACCATCACCTCAATACAATGGCCAGACCTTGAACAACCAATCAAAAGAAAGCCCACTAAAGGATAGCAGTTATAATAAAAAGTTCTATACAAGCCATTTAATTGAATTCATTCTTTTTTAAATGAAAAAAACAGAATTAGGTGAAGTTACAGGGAGTTATACAAAAGGATGTTAAAGATCCTTAAAATCTAACTGGTTATCAACATGTCAGGAGAGCTTAGGTCTAGGGACATATGCCTAAAAAAAGCTTAGGGGGCATGTGAGAAAGGGTATGGTATGTGGAAAACTCAAACCACCATCTTTCAGGAATAATTTCACCCTTCATGCTTTTTTCCCTTAGGAGTCACAGGTGACTTCGAACTTAAATTATTCATCAATCAAAATCACAAACCAAAAAAACAAACAAAAAAAAAGACCAACAGCTTCTTGAAGAAATGCCAATGTTCTCTTTGTGACCCAGTAACAAAAATGGTAGTTCTGTAAGGCGGGCACCCTAAGTGGTGATTGTCTGACGGCCTGATTGTCGGGGCCTCGAGATAAGATCTGGTCCTCGTGATTTGGTTCTCACGAAATTTCTACACTGAGTAAAATGCCAGGTCCTGTGGCCAAATTTTACATTACATATGTTTTTTTTTCTTTTTTTCTGAGAGCAATCCTACTCAGACTTCACATTTATCTTAGTACAGCATTCAAATATTTTAATGCTCTGTAAGCATTAAACAAGATTGAATAGATGGGTTCAAAAGCCAGAGGCACAGAGCTATTCAACCTACTTACCCTATTAACCACACTTCACAAGATACACTGAAAGCCTGCTAACACCTACCAGAGCACACACAGCCACGTCTGTTTATTTTCCGCAAGTCACACGGGTCCACAATCCCATAGGTGAAAGCAAGTTTCTCTCTGTACATGTAGTTTAGCCAAGTAAGCTACTCAATTATTAAAAGCAAACTTCATAAATTAAACAAAACTATGAACAGTGGCCACTGATTTTTTTACAATTACACTTTGGGGATATGAAAGAATACTTAATTTTCAGAAGAATACATGTGTGACATCAATAGCTCTTGTCCAAATTTTTTTTTAATTAAAAAATACAAATCAAGTTTTTTTCCACCAAAATTAACTCTACTCACTCTTCATTGTAGTACCAGCACAGTGTAGTCTGAATTCAGAACAGATATTTAAAACTACATCAAAATAATTCATGTCAACACAAGTATATAAACACACATTAAGGAACATAATGGAATTAATTTTAGCTTCTGAGAGAGCGACAGACTGAGATTGGCTTCAACAGACGCCCTAAAATTAGAGTCAACCCTAAAGATGGAAGTCAGTCCTGTTCTCCTACCTTTAAAAAAGGGAGCGTCACAGACCTTACAAGTAGGTTAGTGTTAACTCTGGAGCTCAGCGTGCAACCTCACACCGCGGCGGACACACCATGTTTCCCATCTCTCTCTGAGACGACTTGTCAGGATCTTGTTTAAATGCCAGATTATTCCTGAGTGTACATCCACAGGGTAAGGTAGGAAAAGAATGTAGGAGAGTCTACAGTTTTGGGAGGAATCAGTTGTTGACACCCAATAGAAACCTATTGACTTAAAAGTGCATGTAATTCATTTATGTGAGCTTGTAAAGGCTCCCTAGCCCTGCATAGTTTTAGAGTGAGTGTCAGTGATTCATAGTTTTACATATATATGTGTATGTGTGTGTGTGTGTGTGCACACACACATACACACACACAGAAAAGAGACTCCCAAACACACATTCCCATGTGGGAATGTGCACAAAGTCTCTTCTCTTCTAAGTGCTACGGTTGTGTGTATGTGTGTGTAAAAATACGAAGTGAAAGCTCGAATAATGTTGAAGTGATCTAAAAACTCAAACACTAGTATATTTACATCGGAGAGTAAAAAAAGTCCTTAGTTCACACATTGCCCTTCCAAGGGAGAAGATCTGAAAAGATCCCATGTGCTCAGTGGTTCAGTAAAATCCCAAACCAGCATCCCTGGTGGAGTTCAAGTAGGACATGTAGTGTTTTCACTGGAAAAAAAAAAAGAAAAGTTTTTTCTCTTTTGGTAATGAAGCGTTCGTTATGCATCATACAATTTTTTATAGGACACCAAAACCCAGACGCACTTTAAAAACATTTAAAAGAAAACATATGCTTACAAACACCAAGTGACATCGTAAGACTGAAGCCCTTTTGTTGTGTGTTTTCCCACAGAGAGCAAGACAGCTGAAGGCAGCAAGCAGTCCCCTCCCGTCCGCTGGAGCGCGGGGGCGCTAGGACCAGGGATCGTGGCGCGGCTGCAGGTGGCTTCGCCATCTCCCCGGCATCAGGAGGCCAAGAACTCCGATCTCTCTAGTCTCACCTCGTGACTCCAGTCCACGCTCCCAGGCTCGGCAGCAGCTCTCACAGCGTCCGCACAGTGAACGCGGCCAGAGCTCTGCAGCCCCGGATCAAAAGGCTTTCTCCTTCCTGGGCTCCAGCGAACGAGCAAACTCCAGGGTCCTGAGGGGGCTCCCACGGAAGGAATGAAGACCAGCTCCCCAGATTTATTAAAAAAGGATGACAACAGATGGAAAGAGATGGAGCATTTTGATGTGCTGTTCTTTGGAATTTCTATAATTAAAAAATAAACACAAAACTATTGCATAAGAAAATACATCTCAGTGTGCAATCCAATGCACATGGAAATTGGTAGATGAATGGCAAAATGCAAAAAGTAGGAAAATACAGTCCTTTAAATGCGGCAATAAAGTTTAACATACTGATATAAAATCAATACAGATAAAATAAATGGACAAGTGCAAAAAATTCATCTGTAAAGAGGAAAAAAAAAGTGCCAGCTTATTTGCTGTTAAAAATGCTTCTCTACACAATTGTTCAGACACAAAATAGACGGATGCAGCATTCAAAATAACCCTCTCAGCATGCCATGTCTACTAAACATGTATGTACAAAAACCGTAAGAAAATAACTGAGTTATCAGCTGGCGTCAATAAGCGGGTCTCGAAGTTGCTGGGGTACGTAAGAAAATGGGATGTTTCACATCTCAGGCACAGACGAGGGGCGCTGCTCTCAGAGGGCGGACTTTTTGTAGAGGAAGTCCGGTTTGCTCGGGGACCTCCTTCCTCTGCTCACCGAATCCTCCCTCTCCAAATCCAGCCTTCGCTGCGCGGCGTGGCCCAGGGACTCGCTGTCAGCCAGTCTTCGGCCCGCTCTCTCTTCCGGAGCCTCAGAGCTGCAGGCAGGATGCGAAGGTCTGCTAGGCGTCAGCCCAAAAGTCAAGTCCGTTTCCACTGCTGTCCGCCCCCTGCCGGGCGCTGGGCCGCTGCCAGCATGTTCGGCGGGTGCCAGAGGGCAGTCTGACCGCGGGGGAGGCTGCTCAATGACATCGAGGTGTATGGGTTCGTTCTTCTGTTTGTGTAGATTCCCGTCTGGGGACAGCGGATAATCCCTCCTGGCTTCTTCCTGCTTTTGAGGACAGGTCTGGCCAGGCAGGCAGGCGGACTTGAGGCCACTCGGCGAGGCCTTACTGTGGCTATACAAATCGGGGCCGAAGTATCCACCTGGCGAAGGGGAAGGGGTGCGTCTGCCAGGAGCGGGAGTAGAAGGTCGGCAAGCAGTATTTGTGAAGTCATAGAAATCCGGATATTCCTGCTGATTTTCTCGAGCATCGGTCTTTTGCTCCAGCGTGTGTTTCTTTCGAGACGTGTGAACATGCCTCTGCGGGACGCACGCCGCGTGCGGGGGAGGCCCCGGTCCTACCTCAGAAACTGACTGGCTTGATTCTGTGTCGGCAGCAAGCTCGGGAAGCCTCCTGTCCTTGAGGGACAATGTGGACACGCCCATGGCAATGTCTGGCATCAGGTCATTGAGCACAGGCTGTGTACACTGCCAACAGAAACACAGGGGAGGATGAGAGTGTGGCCCAGGACTCCTGTGTAAAGACGATGTCTACCGCCTCTGTCTCCTCAGAGTAAAATGCTTGTTTTTAAGAATGATAAAAATACAGGCGAAAAATAGTAATAATAACCCTAACCTTCCCCGAGATACCACTTAGCATTTTGAGGTCTTTTACCTTTTTTTCTTTGCATATGTTATCACAAAATTTAGTACATATATATAATTCTACCACCAAATTTTAAGAGTGCTGATGATTTAGCAAATCATTCTCCCACTGTTGGACGTTAAAGTGGTTTCTAATTTTTCATTATAATTAAAACTATAATGAACACACAAATAAACTACCTTTACGGGTAATTTTACAGAATTGAATTTATTATTAGGGTGACACTGGTTAATAAAATTATGTACGTTTCAGGTAGACAATCCTACAATACCTCATCTGTATACTGTATTACGTGTTCACCACCCCAAGTTAAGCCTCCTTCTATCACCACTTATCCCCCCCTTTACCCTCTTTTACCTCCCCCACCGCACCCCCAAGGGGATTTGGTTTATTAAACACGACCGACCTTTGCTATTTCTCCTTTGGGGATGGGGGTGGGGGTTGAGCGGCACAGCAGGGGAAGTGGGTAGAAGGGTGTAAGGGGAGGAAAGATCACAACGGGACCCAAGGCGTCCACTGGTTCCTAGATTCCCAAAAGCCCCACTTTAATGGAGACTTCCTGAACAAAAACACGTGTCTTGTTCCTCTCTCTACTGAGTGCTAGTGACAGTGTGAGGCTGAGCAGGACGACTATAAAAGCATTATTTTGTGTTTCAAACTCAACCTCTAATGCAATGTCAAACCAAGCGGAGACTTCTTGCTGGACTGGCCAGCTACTAATGCTGGCGACTGTGGTTCCCAAACGAGGGCGGTGACGGCAGCGTGGAAGGCAAGGACAGGCGAAGGCCCGCTTTCCTGAATGGGAAGCCCGCTACACGCTTCCTGATGGGATGTCCCTGCCCCATCCGGGCATGGGGTAGAATAGCTGATCCTACAGAACGGAAGCGAGGGCCTGACTCTAGACATGTGCTGGAATGGACACCATGAAAACTGGTCAAACGGAGCCGTTTATGGTGCCCAGCAACCCCTCCCCTTTCCCCACGGAAAACAAAGACAAGGCTGGCACTCGACTATACCCACCACCCATGCCTACCAGTCTCTCCTCTGTCCTTTCTCACCCACACGCGCTCTTTTCCATGACACCCGAGGCTATGCTTTCAGCTTGTCAGTAACACCCCTGGGCCCTGCTGAGTTCCAGTAGGCGCTGAAGGGTGACTTGCTTCTAATATTCCACAGACTCTTATTTTCCGCTAAGTTCCCGGGGTGCTCGCTTACCACTTGTTTCTCAGATGCTATTGCTGTGATGGAGGTGGTGGCGGCGGTGGCGGCGGCGGCGGCGGCTACGGTCTGTCTCCCCAGAGCTGGGGTGTTGGTGCAATCAGGGGCTGGGGCTTTCACACCTGGCAGATAGACTGGAGGGGGGCCGGCTTTGGGAGCCGGTCTGGAGTGAAACAGTGAATGATTACAGGGATAGGAAAATGACCGTGAAGGATGCTGACTGGGAGGTCGCTGCTTCCAGCCTGCTTTGAGTTGGTTATGGATGGGTGTGGCTGGGGGGTGGTACGGAGGTGGTGGAGGGGGCAAGGGTGGATGGAAGGCCACAAAAGAGTCTAGATCTGTAAACATGGTTTCTGCAGTGGGGGTGCTGTTAACACGACATCTCCCAGACTGTCTCAGTGTCAAGAGCGGACTTTCATCCCCAAAACGTTCCTCAGGAAAGAACTTGTGAGGATTCTAAGAAAGATTAAAGAGAAAAAAAAAAAGAGATTAGCAGATTTCATAGATGAAAATTCACAGGCTGAGAGAGACTTAAGTGAGGACTTAAGAAAACCACATTCAGCAAGAGAAAGAAGCATAACATTTTTCTAGGCCACAGGCTTCTAGGAAATTACCTTAATAGTACAAAAGGAGAGAGAGAGCCTCTTAGCCTAGCGCACAGCCAGCCATCAAAATAACTGCTTCCCTGATTATTCCAGCCAGCGGCCCAGTAATCTCGTGAAAGATGACCTATATGACAAAGCCTAAGCGACCTTTACCGCGGAAAGTCAGAATGACCGTCGCTATGATGCGCACTGACCACCAGGGAGCCCACGCTCAACGCAGGACCTGCCCTCTGGTGGTCAGCGCGCTCCTACAGGGGGGAGTGGCGTTCAGCCGGAAGCTGGGATCAGGGCTGCTGAGCGCAGTGGTGGTGGCGGGAGCCTCTCCTGCCTTTGTGGCAGCAGTAAGGAGCAGCGAACAGCAGGTGGTAAGGAGTGAGGGCTCCCACACTGTGAGAGGGATGTCTGACTGCTGGCTTAGGCCCACTCCCTGCAGGCTGGGCTGAGGACACCCCTTCTCCCCATTGCACAAATTTTTTACACCAGGCCTCTAGTATGATGATGATGATGATGATGATAATAATAATAATAATAATAAACAGGAAATAAACCCTAATTCAAATATGTCTTTACTAAAAAAATAAAGTGACCAATAAACATCAAGGTGAGGATCCTGCCAGAACTTTCTGACAATGCATGTGCACTATCAGCCAGAAATGAAAACTACAAAATATTACTCCTTATTACACAGGATAACCTGGATTAATATTTTGATAAACATTATAAGGAAATAATTAAATTATAAAACTTTTATATTATTTAAGATACGACTTAGAATGGCAAAGGAAAGAGAAATGAATATAAAATAAGACTCTCTTTGTGGGGGAGAAAAACCATAACAAATAATGAAAATCAAGAACCTTTAAATGGCCTGTTATGTTGCCTAAGAACCCCATACCCGGTTCCCTTCTGAAGACTCAGGATAAAGGAGTTTGGAGTCTAGGGCAGTGGTCGGCAAACCACGGCTCACGAGCCACACGTGGCTCTTTGGCCCTTTGAGTGTGGCTCTTCCACAAAATACCATGGGCTGGACAAGTCTATTTTGAAGAAGTGGTGTTAGAAGAAGTTTAAGTTTAAAAAATTTGGCTCTCAAAAGAAATTTCAATCGTTGTACTGTTGATATTTGGCTCTATTGACTAATGAGTTTGCCAACCACTGGTCTAGGACAAGAAAACAATTCACTCAATCAGATGAAATTAAATTTTATTTTAGATTCTGATTTAGTAGCCCTAAGCAGGCTATAGTAGTCCCCCCTTGTCAGAGGTTTCACTTTTCCGTTTCAGTTATCCTTAGGAACCAAGGTTCAAAAAGATTACATGGAAAATTCCGAAATAAATGACATGTAAGTTTTAAATTGTGAGCCATCCTGAGCGGAATGATGAAATCTTGCATGATCCCCCCCGCAACCCAGCCCTGCCTCGGATGTGAATCATCCCTTTGTCCAGCATCTCCATGCTGTGCCTACAGTACAATTAGATATTTTGAGAGAAAGCACATTCACGTAACTTACCTACATATATAAAAGTCTAAGCAACCAAATGGCCAAATGACTGAATGGCCGGCCGCTATGATGCACGCCCAAGACCTGAGGGCAGATGCTTAATGCAAGGGCTGCCCCCTGGTGGTCAGTGTGTTCCCATAGTGGGAGCACCACTCAGCTGACCAATGGGCACCAGGTGCAGGGCTCAAGGCTGGCAAGCACTGCTGTGGTGGCGCGAGCCTCTACCAGTTGGAACTGACTGGGCCCAAGCCCACAGCAGGTGCAGCAGGGCCAGGATGAGCAAGAGCAGGAGGCGGGACACACTGAGGGACCCCACCAGTGCATGAATCTATGCACCGGGCCTCTAGTATTACAATATGGTGTATTGTTATAAGTGTTATATTTTATTATTAGTTACTGTTTTAAACTCTTACTGTGCCTAACTTTATCATAGCAATGTAGCTGTGGCAGAAACTATACAACCCCCATAGCAATGTATATGTATAGGAAAAAACATAGTATATACAGGGTTTGCTTGGTACTAAACAGTTTCAGGCATCCACTAGAGCAGTGGTTCTCCACTTCCCTAACACCGTGACCCTTTCATACAGTTCCTCATGTGGTGGTGACCCCCAACCATAAAATTATTTTTGTTGCTACTTTGTAACTGTAATTTTGCTACTGTTATGAATCATAATGTAAATATCTGTGTTTTCCGATGGTCTTAGGCGACCCTGATAGCGGTTCTCAACCTGTGGGTCGAGACAAGGAAAAGGGGCGTCTGGGAGACCCTTAGTAGGAGAGTGATCAAAATCTGACTCTAGCCGAAACCGGTTTGGCTCAGTGGATAGAGCGTCGGCCTGCGGACTGAAAGGTCCCAGGTTCGATTCCAGTCAAGGGCATGTGCCTTGGTTGCGGGCACATCCCCAGTAGGGGGCGTGTAGGAGGCGGCTGATCGATGTCTCTCTCTCATCGATGTTTCTAACTCTCTATCCCTCTCCCTTCCTCTCTGTAAGAAATCAATAAAATATATTAAAAAAATAACAACAAAAAAACCTGACTCTAGTGACCAAACTGGGAAGGGAGAGCAGTGAAGGGCCAGAATCTTCTACTTCATCATTCATTTCTGTGGGACATACGCACCACAAACTTTTGGCAGTCCCCTTTATATGTTTATTGCCTTTAGGAGACAAGTTGTGTTATAATAATGCACCTCTTATCTTCAGAGCAACCCACAGGACACACAAGGAGACTGATGCTCAGAGTGGCTACGTAACTGCTCCGATGAACGGGCAGGAAAGCAGCAGAGCCCTGACACGACCCAGTTCTCACTCCGGAGCCTGCGCTCCGAGCACCGTCCACACTGCCTCGCAAGGCCAGCAACACACCGAGGGAAGAGCACGGATCGGGAAAAGACCCATCTCTGAGCTCCTGCCACGTCTACAATACCGCCCGAACGATCAATGACCTAGGCGAGTGGTCGGCAAACGGCGGCTCGTGAGCCACGTGTGGTTCTTTGGCCCCTTGAGGGTGGCTCTTCCACAAATACCATGGCCTGGGCGCGTCTATTTTGAAGAAGTGGAGTTAGAAGAAGGTTAAGTTTAAAAAATGTGGCTCTCAAAAGAAATGTCAATCGCTGTCCTGCTGATATTTGGCTCTGGTGACTGATGAGTTTGCCGACCGCTGCCCTAGCTCCTCGTTTCAAACAGCGCAACGAGCTCCCACCTGCAAGAGCTCGGCAGCGGCGTCGGCGAGCCCGAACTCTCTGAGCACGCGGATCTGGATCTCATAGCTGACCGTGGCGCCCTCCCCGCAGTTGAGCGCGTAGGCTCTCTGCACCTGCTCGGTGTGCCGCAGCTCCTGCAGGCGCCTGACCATGTCCTTCAGGGTGAGGAGGCGGGGAACTGGAAGAGGGAAGACCGTTTACAGGCAAATACCCGAGCGACACAAGATTAAAAAGCATGTGTTTTGTATCAGGATCTGACACATTTTTGGTAATATTTTAATTTTCTGGCAATTTAGGACTGTACATATTTTTAATTTTTAAAAATGTTAGTTATTGATTTTACAGAGTGAGTGAGGAAGAGAGAAACATCGATTTGTTGTTCCACTTAATTATGCATTCAGTGGTTGATAGCTGGGTGTGCCCTGACTGGGAAATGAACCCACAACTTGGCATATGGGGACAATACTCTAGCCAACTGACAGGACTACTTCTAATTATTTTTTAAGGTTTTTCAATTTCACTGTGCCCAAAAGCTCCTGATAATACCAAATAGCATCTGAGCTATATTAGTTCACAGCCTAATACATTTTTACTTAAAATTCTCTTCTAACTATCAAGGTATTTCCTAAGTTGTTTTGTTTGTTTGTTTTGTTAATACTCACCTGAGGATCTCCACCTCAGCTAAGTTTTAGAGAATGGAAGGGACGGAGGTGGGGAAAAGAGGGAGAGGGAAAGAGGAAGAGAAACATCGATGTGAGAGGGAGAGACATCAACTGGCTACTTCCTGCACGTGTCCTAACAGGGGCTGGGGATTAACCCAGCAACCAGTGTACACCCTGATCGGGAATCAAACCCCAGACTCTTCGAGGGGCAGGGGTGAATGCTCCAACCACTGAGAACACAGGCCAGGACTATTTCCTGTTTTAAAAACCAGCAAACTATAGCACTTTTGTTCATAAAACTCTTGAGTCTTGACTAGGGATTGGACTCAAGTATTAGGGTGCACAGAACAAAGACGGTATTCCCTTTCCTCAAAGAACTCTGGTTTTAGTGAAGTAAACCCAGCAAACCAGTAGAGGACAGGGCCACAAAGGGCCATGGAGAGAAATATGCAAAGGAAATGGGAGGGATTTGGAGGAAGGGACCCTCCCCCTGGACTGGAGGCAGGCAGCAAAGGCTGCCCAGACTAGGTAAACCCTGAGTATAGCCATGAAGAATGGGCGAAAAGCAGGCAGGTGAAGGCTTTCCGAGCAGAAAGACCAGGCATGTGTAAACATGCAAATGAGACATGGCGGCACAAGGAGTTGGCACGGCTAGAATTTAGGGTTCCAAAGTACAGGCAAGAAGAGCATTAAGAAGGAAGGCTGGGAAAATGGGTGGGGCAGGTCAGGAATGACCCTGCATGTCACAGTCAGGGATGTGAATTGTACCTGTGTAGGAGAATGACAGGATCAGCTCTGTACTGAGGTAAGGGCACTCTGAGAGCAGTGACAAGCAGGAGGTGGCAAACGAGGGCCTGTAGGCTACGGCAGGCTTACTGGCTGTTTTTGTAACTGAAGATTTTACTGGCACACAGCCACACCCATCTCTGTAGGTATTATGGCTGCTTTTGGCCTATACAGCAGAGTTGAACAGAGCTGAGTAGCTGTGACAGAAACTGCACAACCCACAAGCCTGTAATAGTTACCATCTGGCACTTCAGAGAAAAACTGCCGAGCCCTGGTGTACAGTCCAGAAGGGGAGTGAGTGAGGTTAGAGGTGGGAACACGGGTTAGGAACCTGGAATAAGGCTGCAGCAGAGGGTTGGGGGAGCGGAAACGAGGTCCATAGACATTATTAGCTAAAACGACTATTATCTGAGGGCCTGCTTTGTGCCAGGCAAACCCCTAAGCATATTACTCGTGGTACTTGCTTAAGTCTTCACAATAACCCTAGAAAGGAGGGCCCCCCATTTTACAGAGAAGGAAATTAATGTGTAGGGAAGCAGATAGAGTACCCAAAGGGATATAAATGAAGTGGCAGAGCCAGGAGAAGAGCCAATAAGCTAGAAAGCCATTCATTAGAGCACGGTGAGCAAGTCAGAACCAGGATGACACCAGAATAGGGTTAAACAACAGAAAATAATTAAACAAAAGACAAGTCTTATTTTTCTGCGCATATTTAACTGTGAATACGTTTGGGCTTTTGAGATTCAGTTCTAAGATTAAATTATGTTGTTATTCAAGTATTAACTCAAGTTTATAAAAACAGGGTTAATTACAAAAGTTTCAAAATCTGCACAAGTCAGGTACAGAAATATTTCTCTTCATACTGTAATCCAATGTGTCCTTTAAATAAACATGTAGTGTGGACAAGCCTGAAAAGGTAACCACAGATCAGATTTTAGTCCCAGAACAAAATGTGTGTGTTCAATTAAAAGCTGTCATTATGGCCCTAGCAGTTTCTCAGTGGATAGAGCAGCCTGTGGACTGAAGGGCCTACGTTCAATCCCGGTCAAGGGCACGTGCCCAGGTATAGGCTCAATCTCCAATAAGGGGTGCAGGAGGCACCCAATCAATGATCGTCTCTCATCATTGATGTGTTTTGTTTTGCTTTCTCTCTCTCCCTCTCTGAAATCAATAAAAAAAAATATTTTTAAAGAATGTTGTCATTATGGCTAGGCTAGTTTGGCTCAGTGGTTGATGTCAACCCAGGAACCAAGAGGTCACAGTTGAATTCCTTGTCAGGACACAAGCCCAGTTTCAGATTTGATCCCCAGTAAGGGGTGTGCAGGAAGCACCTGATTAATGTTTTTCTCTCATCAATGTTTCTATGTCTCTATCCTTCTCCCTTTCTCTAAAACAAACAAATCAATAAAACCATTTTTAAAAAGTTCTATTATGTCTTTTATCTATCCTTAATTGAAACTGACATTGGCAAGCAAAAAATGAATGGTGCCATTTCCAATAATGCTATAGTTTGCTGGTATTTAGTAAATGTTGCAATAGTAATTGGCAAGCATTACAAATTTCTTACCCTATCTGCGTTGTTGATTTCCTTAGATTAGAAAATGACATCAGAGCACTTGGGTTAAAGTAAACACTAACTGATGCTCAGCAGTTTTTGGACATGGACAGTTATACCTCTGCCTATGGCCACTTTCTTCAGAGTTACCTGACATCAGCCTACACTACAATAAAATTCACCGAAGACCAGATCTTGGGAAATTGGATCTTCAGTAAACCAATGGTGATCACATTTGTGGGAGACATAAGCAGACTGAAATATATAAGTTTATAATGCTATCCCCCAGGGGGCTTATAATGTGAGAAGTACCTATGGTGATGAAATATCTGAATTCCTGTAAATCAGTGGATCTCAGGAGATGGTTTTGCCCCCCAGTGTGCATTTGGCAATATCTAGAAACAGAAAGATGTTTCCTAAAGTTTACAAAGGGATGTGTGTACATGTGTGCTGCTGAATTCATCTAGTGAGTCCAGGGTAGGGAGGCTGCCGAACACCCACAATGCTCAGGACAGCCCATAACGAAGAACTATCTAGCCCTAATTGTCAAGAGGACCGAGGTTGAGAAACCCTGGGTGAAACTGTATATACCTATTACTATAAAATCAAAATCAAAACAAAAAACTTAGCTTACAAGTATGTATTCTTTTTTTTTTTTAAACTCTCACCCGATGATATTTTTTCCATTGATTTTTTAGAGAGAGAGGGTAAGGGGGCGGGTGGGGAAAGAGTGAAACACTGACATGAGAGAGACACACTGACTGGTTGGCTGCCTCCTACAGGTGCCTGGACAGGAAGTGGGGATGACCCTGCAACCAACGTACATGCCCTTGGCTGGGAATTGAACCCGAAACCTTTGGGTCTGAGGGCTGCTGCTCTAACCACTGAGCCATCCAGCCAGGACAGTATTTATACTTTGAAGAGAATAATGCATACTGGGTACTGGGTCAGAAGAAAATTACCATATGTAAAAGGATTACCAAAAGATCAGATTATCCTATCTAATAAAAGCATAGTATGCAAATTGTCCCCTCAATCGGGAGTTTGGTCAGGGGGCGGGGCCAGCTGGGGGAAGGGAGAGAGTACTGGCCGGCAGCCAGCAGCTGCTAGGGGCTCTACCAGTGCACAAATTTCATGAACTAGACCTCCAGTTTTAAGTATAAATGCCTAAAACAGGCTACAGCCTTACCTGGAATCTCATTGGCTACCACCGAAGGAGGGCTTGATTGGTTACTGCTGATCTGCTGGTGGCTGATCATGTGACAGCACTGTGGTACGGCATTATTGACCATGTAAAGTGTGTCTGGCACATTGGACATTCTAACCATTCGTAAACGCACAAGATCTGTTTGTTCCACCATCATCTCATCTAGCACTGACTGAAAGAACAATTCAGTATTAACAGAATTAGCAAACCCTTCATCTCTGTTAAATCACATTTGGAGATATATTATTACTTTCATCATATAAAAAGGGAATTACTTTATTGCTTCTAGTGTATGAAGTTTACAATTAGTGGTGAAGGAAGAAAGTACCCCTACTTCTTTAATTTTTAAAGAATCTTTGGGAGTATTTCTGAAAAATAAGAATAAATATAATAATAATAATAACCACTTCTGAAAACTTTCATTTGAAGTATTTGAAATTTATAGGAAAGATATAAAATTAATCAGAAGTAAATTACATATAAAGTCACTATAAAGAAAACATGTATACATGGGCTAAACATCAGATCAAAAAAGAAGCCCTGGTTCATTGGCTAGGCGTTGTCCCGAGCACCAAAAAGGTTGCTGATTCCTGGTGAGGGCACATGCCTGGGTTTCGGGTTTGATCCCCAGTAGGGGGCGTGCAAGAGGCAGCTGATCAATGTTCTGCTCTCACATCAATGTTTCTTTCTCCCTTTCCCTTCCTTTCTTTCTAAAAATCAATTTTTAAAAAGTGCTCAAAAGACAAAATATTAAGGACTAATATTAAATTGAATAGGTCTAGCCCTAGCTGGTTTGGCTCTGTGGATAGAGCATTAGCCTGCAGACTGAAGGGTCCCAGGTTCAATTATGGTCAAGGGTACATGCCCGGGTTGCGGGCTCAATCCCCCAGTAAGGGACGTGCAGGAGGCAGCTGATCAATGATTCTCTCTCATCATTGATGTTTCTATTTCTCTCCCTCTTCCTTCCTCTCTGAAATCAATAAATATACATTTAAAAAATAAATAAATTGAATAGGTCTATAAATAAACCCAGTTGTTAAAAATCAGTTTTAGATTAATCTATTTTACTAAACCACAGAATGATCAAAATGATACAATACATAAACATTTTCTACTTTTATTGGGACAATTATCTATTTATGCATGGGTACAGCCATCTGAGAAGCAGGGAAGTTCCAGAAGGACTAGTGATGAGCTTTCTTTTTGAGACAAAGCAGAATGGAAGGGAGGTCTCGTTTATTACAGACCATTATCCCCACACTCAACCTTTTGTAAAAGCCTCAGTTGCTTCAGTGAGTCTGAGTATTGAATTTATTTTAAAAAAGACCAGGCACAACCATTCTGCTTTTTCTCTTTGTTTAGAATTATCTGACATGTCAATCAGTCAATAAGAGGTAGATAACCTAAGCAACAAAATAAACTCACAAATATCTTCATGTATTTTAAACTAGAAACTCAGATAATAAGATAAATAATTCTATATCCAAACACACATTGTTATGCCTCTTTATTTCATAAAGCTTAATGGTAACTTCTGACTTTCAAAGACTGGCTGTTCCTCAAAAGGCCGCTCCAAAATTCTTCTGGCTGAATACATCTAATAAAAATTACAGTATTTCATTTTTACATTACCATATTTTCTAGAAGAATTGTTATAATAGTCATAACGCCAACTATTTGCTTAACAGACCTGAAATGTTTTCTTAGTATGTGCACTTATTATAAAACTAAACACAAATTCCAGCTGTCAGCTGGAATGTGTTACAGAAATGTGTTACAAGAAATGATGGCAATTCTTTACTTTATGAAGGAAGACATAATGTGTGCAATCTTCTTTCAGGACATTTTCCCTTGCTGAAGGTCACAAAATACTGACAACGATTTCAATAAAATAAAACCTTCTTTTCAAGTTAACATTTTCCAAGAAAACTAAAATGAGAAAAATATAAAATACAATTTAACATGACCTAAATTATAAAAATATGCTTGGTAATTAAACGTTTCAGAAAAGTATTCTACTGAGCAGTCAAACTAGAATTTATGTTTATTTTCTGATTACTGGACATTTAGGCCATTTCCAAATATTTATAAAATGCCACGATAAATACCTTTGTGCTTACAGTTTATAATACAGTGATCTAATGTCTAAAAATCTTTTTATTACCTTTGCTTCTTCCACATAGGGTGAGAAGAGTCGAGGACGGACATAGATTCCAGCATTTTTTTGCCGTAACCAGGCATTTGACTTTCCACCTTCTGATGTAGGAAGCATATCTGATGGAGGAGTACTAATCAAGCCTCTTTTCATCTTGAAAAGAATTATTTTTTATAAAGATATTTGTATAGCACTATAATACTAACACATAAAAATAATTATACCTACAGATCAAAATGTTTAAACTATCATTTGTACAAAAATTTAGGAATGTATGTAAAATTTAAAAATACTTCAAATGTTTAATAACATTTAAAGGACTAGGAAAAACAAAAGGAAGTATAGTTTCCCATTTTTTTTTTCTAAATAATGAGGAATTTAAAACAAGAGCTATACTAATTAAAAATGTAATGAATTGAACTTTCAGAATTCTTAATAAAACCAATTACTATTTTTTTCCTTACTCATCTAGGAACTGATTCCATCCCCAACTCAGTTCCCACCCCCAAGACAAACCAAGAACTAGCCGGCCTAGTATCTACAGTACAAGGACATAGGCTGTTGTTCTTAGGGGCAGTGACTCCAGGGGAAGGCAGACTTGGCTCAAACCTTAACTCCCCCCCTTCCCTTTAGCAGCCTTGTGACCACTGGGCCACACTTTAAGGGCTCCTAGATGTCCCTGGAGATGGGACCCCACACAGCTAACTGCAGTGGCCCTGCTGTTTCCTCATCTATGCCAGGAAAACATACAACAGGTACCCTCAGCACATAAAGCGGCTGTGAGGATAAAAGGGTTTGGTACAGTGCTTAGACCTTCTGGTTAACAGCTATTATTACCAAACTTTTACTGGGGACTTATGTGAGAGCCATGGAATTAAAAGTATCAATAAATTTTTTCTAAGTCTTCTAAATCAAAGTTCTACAATATCTTTCTAAGTTAAATTCAGAGTTCAACTTGCTTTGAGTCTCAGATTAAAAAAAAAAAAAAAGAACACTGTTTCTCCAATCTTATTCTTGTTAAACATGACAAACATCTAATTGCTGCATTAGTTAAAATTATTTTTAACTAATAAAATTAGCAGTAGGTGGTATTTAGAGAAAAAACTCCTAATTCTAATTTATTATAACTATAATATTGTTGCTATATTTCCTTCCTTTTTTCAAATGAATTTTAATATAACTGCATTCTAGAATACCTAATATACACATGTTACATCCTTCTTTCTAAAATTATATTTAATTATCAGCATTTTCCAGGATGTGATATTAGTAATTATAACCATTGTTCAGGACAGCAAAATATTCTCTTGAGCATTTGTACTATAATTAACTTATTTTCCCTGTTTCTGATATTTAGACTAATCCCAAGTATTTAATGACAATGTAATCAATGTACCAGCTATACTTCTCCTGTGGGATAGTAATATTACTTCAAAAATCACTGACCTAATAGGTGAAAAAATAATAACTTACTGTTTTATTTTGCTTTCTTTGGGGTATGTGATTACTAATGAGACTGCACATTTTTCTAATCAGAGATTCCATACATATTTGTTTTCTTCTAGTTTTCCATGTTTCAATTTAATATTTAATTCTTCAATCTAACAGGAATTAATTTTCTGTGCAAATGAAATGAGGGTTTAACTTTAAACAAATTTCCTGCCTTCCCCACTCATCAGTTCATCGAGCACCACACTGGTTTGTGATAGCTCATTTACTATGTTTAATTCTTTTATTAAATAGGATCTTTTTCTAGGCTACTTTATCTTGCCTGTTATGTTAGCATCCTAGATTATATATTAGCCTTTTAAAATGTGCTTTACATTCTGGAAGAGTTATCCATCTTTAATTATGTCTGTTTTAGGGAACTTGAAAAACTATCGTGCTTACAGCATTTACATTAAAGTTATAAACGAATGTATGAGGAACTAATATTTATAAAATTTCTCTTCCCATCCATTAATCTGAATTCTATTAGTTTAAAAATTCACTTAAAAGTAAAATTAACAAAACCAGCTCCATTAATTTTTAACTGAAATACCATTATAAGATTCATTCAGCCTTTTTACACTGAACCATTCATTCTCCTTTCTACCTGTTTCCTGATTTATTCCTGTTCTTGAAGAGTCTCCCCAAAGGCAATTTTCTACCCTTTCCTTTTTTAATAAGAATATACTTGATCTACAGTGATAAATGCTGAGTTAAACCCTAAGAAACTATCCTTTTGCAAAAGTAACAATGATATACGCTTTCAACTCTCATTCACTAAACATTTATTTGTGCCGCGTGCCAGGTATGGGGGTTCGGGGGATATAATATGGTACAAAACAGACATCTGTCTCTGACCTAAAGAAATTCAGTTTCACAATACTCTGTTAGTAGAATTATTTACAATGATAAACAAAGATAAGCCTATACATTTTAGTGTATTTTCTTTTCACGAAAGGGAGAAATTAAGACAGACACTTACTGCATCACTTAGGACTTCACTGTTTATAGGTAAGATGTGTTCAACGCGAACGAAAGGTAAGAGAGAAGAAAGGATCTCTCGAAGTTCTTCAATGTCCAGGTCTCGTCTTTTCACACCTCTTTTGTTCACACTGTGGGCAGTGCCACTCAGTAAGTTTGGCTCTACGAGACAGAAAATGAAGTCTCCAACCAAATCCAAATTTTCAGAAAAAGGCTTTCTTCTCTAGTATATTTTCAGTAGCATTATTTATACTTAAGTACACCTGCTTTAAGAAGGATTATAACTTATGTGGTTTTTTTATTGTTTTAAGCATTACAAATAGTAGTACATATGTCTCCTTTATTTTTTTTCTCCCATTGACCTCCCCTCCGCCTCCCCTACCCCTCAGTACATGCCCTCACCTCCCCCCACTCCCCAGGGTCTTGTATCCATTGGTTATGCTTATATACATGCATAGAGCCCCTACCCAACCCCCACCCCCCCACAACCTCCCCTGCCTTCCCGCTGTAGTTTGACAATCTGTTCAATGCTCCTTTGCCTCTGTATCTATTCTCCCCCACCCCTCTGATTCTTTTCTTTAAAAAATCTTTTTTTAGCTGAAACCGGTTTGGCTCAGTGGATAGAGCGTCGGCCTGTGGACTGGGGGGTCCCGAGTTTGATTCCGGTCAAGGGCATGTGCATTGGTTGCAGGCGCATCCCCAGTGGGGGGCATGCAGGGGGCGGCTGATCGATGTCTCTCTCTCATCGATGTTTCTGGTTTTCTATCTTTTTCCCTTCCTCTCTGTGAAAAATCAATAAAAATATATTTTAAAAAAATCTTTTTTTAAATGTTTTCATTGATTTTTAGAGAGGAAGGGAGAAGGATAGAGAGATAGAAACATCAATAAAAGAGGAACATCATCAGCTGGCTTCCACTGGGGATTGAGCCCAAAACCTGGGCATGTGCCCTGTCCAGGAATTAAACCAGTGACCTCTTGGTTCCTGGGTTGACGCTTAACTTCTGAGCCACACTGGCAAGGCAAATTATGTTTATGTTTTATGAAGTTTAGTTAATAAAAATGTTCTGACAGAGAAAAAGCATGGTGTCAACAGCACAATAACATTCTTTTATGATCTTCCTGCACTACAGAAAAGAGGATTTTTTCTACACACTACCTTAAAGGAAAATATGATAATCTATTAAAATCTAGTTTGACTAAGGGCTTTTTCTTAAGCTTTCTCATTTTTGTGACCAGATTTTAGTAAATAAAGACACTGTAGAGCAAGTGCTATTTCTGGTCACTGTAGATTAATGGTACACTCATTAGGTACCATTTATTTAAAAGTAACTTAAAAAGATATTAATCTCCTGGTAGCAAAATAAGGTACACTCTAAGTTCCTTTGCTAGTCTCTCAAATTTCCATAAAATGATAATGTTCCTGCAGATAAATGAACCCTTTAATCTCTGACATGTATATTTCCATTGTCCAGACCTGAGAATAAAGGTTTTCTTTATTGGGTATTAGTGAAAAGGGAAGATTTACATGCTTACAATTACTGAGGTGGGAAAAATTTACATAAATGTTGGGAATCTTTAATCATGTCTTTAATCTAGTGGGTGTATTTCTTTAAAAAGAAGATCTTTATTATTCATGAACATAAATGGCAAATATTTTGCAAAGTCTGTAAGCAAATTGGTATTTCTCTTAAATCATGTGATAGGTAGGTAAAGAGATTGTTTTGAGAAGTTAAGCTTTTACTGCAGTTGTGTGCGATAAAATTGCTGCAAGTGTGTTAAAAAGGTTTTTGTCTTTGCCTAGCTATGATCTGGCTTCATACTTATACAAGGCATTGCTTAAAAAAAAAAAAAAACAACCCGAAACACCTTTTTTCTTTAGTAGTATTTTCAAATGAAATCTTACATTAAACTCCCAAATATGTAACAGGTAAGTCCAGAACCCTAATCTATGAGGGTGACTGAAATAAAGGTGTAATCCGGATTGCTTAGCTTCCTTCTTATCCCTGTAAAAGAGTCTGACATTCTAACCTAATCAGAAAACTACTATTTTTTAAAACCCTTGTTCAAGGATATGTTTTTAATTGATTTGAGAGAGAGAGAGAGGAAGGGAGAGAGAAACACTGATCAATAAGTGTCTCAATTGAACCCACAACCTTCCAGTGTATGGGACGCCAAACAACCTGACCAGGGCTGAAAGCTACTACTTTAAGGGAATTTTATCAAAATGGTCATTCTCTACCCCAAATGAATATGGCATTACCAATCTTATGAGCAATGAAAACAAACAAACAAAAACCTATGGCTATTATGATTATGTAACATGACATACCAATTCTTGTTACTTGGCCAACTATCTATTATAATAAAAACATAATATGCTAATTAGACTGGACATCCTTCCGAATGACCTTCCAGATGAAGCCGGGGCTGCAAGGGAAGCCCTGGACCCAGGTGTCTGCCGGTGGCTGGAGGAAGCCAGGTTCCTGGGTGCCAGAGGAAAGCTGGTGCTGGCAGCCAGGGGAAGGAAGGCCTACTCTTGCACGAGTTTCATGCATCAGGCCTCGAGTCCTATATAATAAAACCCTAATATGCAAATCAACTGAACAGCAGAATGACCAGTTGCTATGACACGCACTGACCACCAGGGGGGCAGATGCTCAATTCAGAAGACGGGCTCATAGCTGCAGAGCACTGTAAGCTGGCAGTAAGGAGCAAGGGGTCCTGGACTGTGAGCACCCCAGACTGGGCTGAAGGATTCCCCTGAGTGCACAAATTTCCTGCATCGGGCCTCTAGTCTCTCTCTCTCTCTGTCTGTCTATGCATATCCTATGTAATAAAAATCTAAATGGCATCGTGCGACATTGCCACAAGATGGCTAACCTAGCTTCATCACAAGATGATCACCACAAGATGGCTGGTGGAGAGGGCAGTTGTGGGCGATCAGGCTGGCAGGGGAGGGCAAGTGGGAGCGAACAGGCCAGCAGGGGAAGGTAGTTGTGGACAAACAGGCCAGCCAGGGATGGCAGTTGGAGGCGATTGGGCCGGCAGAGGAGGGCAGCTGGGGGAAACCAGGCTTGCAGGGGAGGACAGCTGGGAGGAGGGGACCAAGCCTGCAGGGGAAGGCAGTTGGGGGGGCAAGATCAGGCCAAGAGGGGAGGATAGTTGGGGGTGACCAGGTCAGCAGGAGAGCAGTTAAGTGTCAATCAAGCCAACAGGGGAGTGGGCAATCAGGGTGGCAAGCAGAAGTGGTTAGAGGCAATCAAGCAGGCAGGCAGATGAACGGTTGAGAGCCAGCAGGCCCGGATTGTGAGAGGGATGTCCTCCAAGGGGTCCCAGATTGAAGAGGGTACAGGCCGGGTTGAGGGTCTCCCCACCCCAGTGCATAAATTTCATGAACCAGGCCGCTAGTATATATATCCTCCTATATAATAAAAGGATAATATGCTAACAGACCAAACAACAGAAAAACCAATCAAAGCATAATATGCTAATAATATGCTAAGGCTGCTCAACTGCTCGCTATAATGTGCACTGACCACTAGGGCGCAGATAGTCAACTGGTCAACCAGTCCCTATGATGTGCACTGACCATCTGGGGGCAGATGCTCCAACCAGTAGGTTAGCTTGCAGCTGGGGTCTGATTGATTGAGACTGAGAAAGATGGGCCAGACATGCCCTGGAGCTCCCCCACTGTCCCTCTCTGGCCTGACTGTGCACTGGTGGGGTCCGTCAGCCTGGCATGAGCCCTCTTGCAATCCAAGAAACCTTGAGGGATGTTGGAGAGCTGGTTTCAGCCCAATACCACAACCCACTCCCCTTGTGAGGGCGTCAGATGCAGGGCTCATGGCTGGTGAGTGCTGCTGTGGCAGCAAGAGCCTCTCCTGATTGGGATTGACTGGGCACGCCCATGGCAGGCACAGTGGGGTGGAATGAGTGGGAGCGGCATGGAGGAGCTGCAGGCGACATTGCACTGTAGGTTTCAGCCTGATCCTGCAGGCCACCTGAAGGGACCTTACCTAAGCACAGTTTCGTGCACCGGGCCTCTAGGCTATATATAAAAGCCTAAGAGACTGGAACAACCACTCGTTATGATGCGCAATGACCACCAGGGGACAGGCACTCAATGCAAGAACTGCCCCCTGGTGGTCAGTGCACTCTCACAGTCAACCAAAAGTGGGTGGCAGCAGGTGCAACCCCTTTCCAAGGGGCCGAGGGCCAGCTCCCTCCTCAGGGCCAATGATCAACCACCCACACCCTGTTCCTCCCCCCCGACCCCCCCACGACCGACAAGTCCCTACTGGCCCACCGCTCATCTGCCACAGTGGCATCACAGAAGCAAGGGAAGGGGGGAGGAGCAGGAACAAGCAATGACAATGTGGGCATCAGACGTCCGTTCCTTCCGTGTCCAGCCCGGTGACTGTCATCTCCTCTCTCAACCCAGCCAGAGCCTTTCAGCCCTGAGCTGAGGTGGGAAACCGGGAATGGGTGGCAGAGGACGCAGCCCCTTTACCAGGGGGACCAAGGGCTGGCTTCCTCCTTGGTACCTGTGGCCAATCCCCCATACCCCGTCCTTCCTCCCTTGACCTACTGCCTGCCCACTGCAGTGGCGGCACAGAAGTGAGGGAAGGAGAAGGGTGGGAGCCGGGGAATTGAGTGGTAGCAGCATTGGTGACTGTCCCTTCCGCACCTGGCCCAGAGACTATCGCCTCCTCTCCTGACCTTGCTGGGGCCATCAAGCCCCGATTGGCCCGGCCCTGATCGCCAGCCAGGCCTAGGGACCTCACCCATGCATGAATTTCATGCAACAGGCCTCTAGTCCTATCTAATAAAAGAATAATATGCAAATTGACCATCACTCCAACACACAAGATGGCCAGCAGGGGAGGGAAGCTGGGAGGGACCAGGCCTGCAAGGGAGGGCAGTTGGGGGTGATCAAGCCTGCAGGGGAGGGTAGTTAGGGGTGACCAGGTTGACAGAGGGGGGGAAGCTGGGGGCGACTGGGCCTGCAGGAAAGGTAGTTGGGGAGAGGAACTGGGGGGGAGGGGAGACTAGGCCTGCAGGGGAGGCAGTTAGGGGTGACCAGGCCTACAGGGGAGGGCAGTTAGGCATCAATCAGGCTGGCAGGGGAGTGGTTAGGGGGTGATCAGGCTGGCAGGCAGAAGCAGTCAGGGGCAAACAAGAAGACAGATAGGTGAACAATTGGGAGCCAGCCATACTGGATTGTGAGAGGGGTCGCAGATTGGAGAGGGTGCAGGTTGGGCTGAGGGACACACCTCCATGCATCAATTTCATGCACTGGGCCTCTAGTGTTCTATAAAGCCACTGTGAACACTGAATCACTGCTCCTAAGGGAAGCACAGGGGTAGGTTCCAGTGAGCCTCTGGTCACATTTTGCCAACTGATCAAGATATAAGTTTGTCTTATGTGTGTTTCTGCTTAAAGAAACCTTAGTAATAAATATGTTGATTCATTAACACTGAACTCATGGCCAACAGATAACTCATACCTGAACAAAGCTTATCTAACACACATTATCTCTGTGAAGCACATCACAGCCTTTGTGTGCTTAGGAACATTAGACAGCACTAAGCATTACACTTGGAAGCCATTTTAAACAGTGAGATTACCCCCAAACCTCATAGAAATGCGAAAAACCTGGCACTAAATACACTGTGAAAGGACATGTTTACAATATGAGAGCAGGAACAAGAAGGCCAAGCATCACCTTGTTTCACATTAAACTGAGAACATATGCACCAGGAGACTCAAATTTTTTGTCACTCTGCACATGTCTGCAAATGCCCATGAAAGTGTTAAGAGTATGTACTGATTTGGGGAATGCAAATACATTTTAGTGAGTAGGTGAATTTGCAAATACACAATCTGCAAGTAAGGGGGACAGAGTGTAAACTGGCATTACAAAAATGTCCCAAATTAATAGTAATGGTCATTTTATTAAAAATTTCAAATCTCTGAATTTGTAAAGGCTTTTGCAGGCCACAGAGAAATAAATGAAATCAAATTGGAAGACTGCTTTTGTTCCCTAGTACTTGAATAGTAGTATATTAAAGAGATATATAGAAAGGTTTAAAGGCAGGGTAACTTGATATTTTTATATATTAAAAAATGTGGCAAAACAACTCTATAAACTTACTACTAAAAATTACTGACCTGAACACTTTAAAGTGTTGAACGTTGTGGTATGTAAGTTATCCTATCTAATAAAGATGGAATATGCTAATTGACTGTCACACCCTCAGAGATGGTAGTGCCCACAGCCACAAGATGGTGGCATGCAGGCCCATCAGCACTGCCGGGATGGTGGGCGCGCAGCATGACCAAGCCTGCTCCCAGGCGGGTCCAACCACTCTGCACGCCTGCCTCTGGAGTCCTCCAGTCCTCTCAGCCCCCCAGCTGCCCAAGGCCAGCCTGAGGCACAGGCAGTCTCAGGTGTCAGCTATCCAGCCACCCAGTGCCGGCCTGAGGCACAGGTAAGCCTCGGATGTCAGCCGCCCAGCCACCCAGGGCCAGCCCGAGGCGCAGGCAAGCCTCAGGTGGCGGCTATCCAGTCACCCAGTGCTGGCCCGAGGCACAGGTAAGCCTCAGGTGGCGGCTGCCTAGCCTGTGCCCAAGGCGACGCCCGAGGCGCAGGTAAGCCTCAGATGGCAGCCTCCCAGCCGCTTAGGGCCACCGAGGCTCAGGTAACCAGGGCTGGCTTAGGCTTGCACTGCCAGTAGTGGCAGAAGAGGTGTGATGGGGGAGTTGCCTTCCTCTGATCGCTGGTCACTTCCCACCCCTGAGGGCTCCTGGACTGAGAGAGGGGGCAGGCTGAGCTGAGGGACCGCCCCCACCCCAAGTGCATGAATTTTGTGCACTGGGCCTCTAGTAGATAAATAAAGCTGTTGAAAAATGACAGAGATACTTAATTTTTCTAATTAAAGTTTTTTGTTACATACGAATACAATATCCTATGAAGAGAGTACAGGGGGGCAGACAAAACCTAGATATAAATAAAAGAATCGGCTTTCAAAGTTGAAAGCTCACCTCCTTCATACGATGCTTCCATCTTTTGTAAAGTAGTCCCAAGTGGAGGCCACTCAAAATTATTATTTCTCCCTATCTTCCACAAACTTAAAAATAAACAGCAAATATGCTTTTTTTGGGGTAGTCATATATATTTTTTTATTGAGGTAAAATTCACATAAAAACCATTTTAGAAGAAGACTGGTTTTTTAATAAATTTACTTTGTGCACCCATCTCCATTTTATAACACTTTATTTCATTTCTACTAGTACTGTAAATCAGTCAACATTTAATATTAAGCACATAGAAAGAAAACATTAAAATTATTCTGTCCTGGCCAGGTAGCTCAGTTGGTGAGAGCACTGTCCAGATATGCTAAGGTTTTGGGTTCAATCCCCAGTGAGAGCATATACAAGAATCAACCAATGAATACATGGATGAGTAGAACAATGAATGTTGTTTCTCTCTCTCTTTCTCTCTAAAAATCAATTATTAAAAAAGTATTCTTTTAAAGCTATAAAATATAAGTTTGTGGTATATTTATCTCTAACAAAGTATACCCTCCTCTCCACTAAAGGATTTTGCCAAATGTACAAATTTTTCTTTTCATGAGGCAACAGCGATTATTGTCAAGATTGACATGTAGCATCCTCTCAGTAAGCTTTTGGGAAAAACAGTGCAAGCTTACCTCTGTCTGCTATTCTTTTCATCAGCTGGTGCTCACCCCATTTAATCAGGTATTTAAGGATATCTTGTTCACTTGCCTATAATAAAAAAATGGTTTATACTTATTTTGGTGAAATTAGATAAATGGTTAATTTCATTAATAACTTCTCCTAGGTCATAATGCAACCTGCCTACCACATTTCACTCTTTACAACGGCTGTTTGAAATGTTCCCGTTAAACTTTTTGTCTGTCAATAGCAAATACAAAGATTGCATTCATTACATGGGTTTTTCCCAGTAATCTCACTCTTGGCTCCAACTAAATTTTTTATTATTCCCATCTTTATTTTTTTCTTTATCTTGTTTTCTTCACCTATTTTAAATTTATTTTTATATTACTATATGGTTTTTATATAGCGGCCTTAAATTATTTTTGGGACAAGATGGAGATAAAGAAATAAAGATTAAAGAATTAAGGATACAGTGTGGCTACTATCTCCTGCAGAAACAATCCCCAAAGGTAGTCTACTGATTTTAAGACCCTTTAAGCACAATTTGTGAAATGCCACAGTGCCCTCATTTCTTCATATTTTAAAATCTTAAAGCAAATCTAGGCTGCTCAAGGTTTTTCTAAGAAGAAACACAAAGCTTCTAAAGATAATAATCTGAGAACTGACAAATCCTAACTTCCATGATACATGCAGTCTGGACAAGACAGTAAAACAAGGTTAATAAATACAGATCTTAGTAAATCAAATCCAACATGACAACATTTGTGCTGCAATCAGAGCACAGATACTAAATGACTTATTTAACTTTTCACTGCACTTCTGAGATGAAAGCACTTTATAATTTCTCTGGTAAAACTATAAAAAGTAAATGGCTTAATGGATTTTTGTCTTCATAACTTTTAAGATTGTTGTACAATTTTCTGCATCATATTCATACAACCAATGAAAAATAAAATTAAGCTTGAACATACCTAAAAATACTTGTGCAATATTTTAAATCTGTTAGTTTTAGTTACCAAAATAGAGATAGATATATAAGTCAAGAACACAGAATTTGCTAAAAATTGTTTTGGATTAAAAATAAGTAGTTGAAAACATTATTATACTTTGGTACCCCATATACAGTTTTTATGAGTATTTGAGTAGATCAAAAATTACTACTATTATTTGGGCTGCTTAAACTACTGTCTACAGCTTAAGAATCTCACACTCCACCAAAAATAAGAAACTGTGTATGTATAGCGAATTCACTATTATGGAAGCCAAGAAAAGCACTGTTTGGATGTGCTTCTGACCCTGCCTACTGCCTCAACCCCTTTGGTGTGGTTAGTCAGGACCCAGAACAGCTCACAATGTTGTCAGAGTGTAGGAAGGGCCAGAGTGACACAAGGCTTTGTTGTACAAATGTGAAGAGGGCATTTCTGGGCATTTGGTGATTTCTGGGTAGGCTGATCTCCCTAGATGGGAGAACAACAGAGTACAGATGGGTTTCTTGGTGCACATATGAATGACAATGAATCTGAGAGGTGTATAAATGGTTACCTGTAGGTAGTCAGACTGGATAGCAGTAAGTAGATGGTCTTTGCTGAGCTCATAAAAAACATCCGAAGTCATGACCTGGGAAAATTCCTCACAGAGGAAATGTAAAGCTTGTCGGTGCACCCATTTAGAGCCATATGGATGAGAGCTCCACTTGAGGATGGCAATTAAGGTATCTAATGAGATGCTCTCAGCAATGATATCCTCACAGCCTAAAAAAGAAGGCAAATACTTCTTGAGATTAATCATAAATATTACTCAATGAACATTAGTGTGTTTGACACTATACCTAAAAGTAGCTATAGTTAAAAAGAACAAGGAGATAAATAAAATCTCATGAAAATCACCAAGATTTGGTGGGATGGGATAATAATAAGTAACAATAGACTATGACTTCTATAGGAAATCTGCTGTTTCAGAGACTAATCCATAGAAAAAGGCAGGGAATCCTTACAATTATTTAGAAATTAATATCTATGTGAAAATCCCCACAATTTGAATAAGGTACTAAAGTGGAGAATATTAAGCCAAAGGGAAAGAAAATTCGGTAGAAATGACAAGAGTTGCAGGAATTTGCCAGAGGAAGAGTATGGATGACAACTAACTGACAAGAACCTGCACTTACAAAGAAGAAGGTGGGCTATCTTCTATCTATGAACTGTGAGGACATATGCTCTTTGTATCACCCTAATTAAAAAACTTGCCCTTTGACAGTTTAATACCTCAGAATACAGATAAAATTTTGCAGTTTGATGCTCATCTGGGATCAATTCTGGTGAGTTATAAAGAAATAAGTAGTTTAAGTAAAAAGGAGAAAAGGATCAGGATCCTTGAGAAAGTGACTTAAGAGCTAGAAAGGAAGGAAAGGGGGAAGGAGAAAGGAGAAAGGGAAAATGGAAGAAGGAAGGAGAAAGGGGAAGGGGAAGAGAGAAGAGGGGAGGGGAAATTCGAGGCTAGCCACTATTTTCCTTAGGAAAGATCATTTCAAAATGTAAAATATAAATAAAATCTGAGCGACAAAGATTGTAGAAGAGAAAATGGCTAAAGTTGGTCAGAAACTCTTCATAACTAAGTTTACTAAAAAATAAAAAATGACCCTGATAATGTGGGGGGTCCAGGGGTGTGAGGGCTGTAAAAGATATAACCAAAAGAAAGTACATCAATGAACTCCAAAGACTTCCAAAGCTCAAAATTACTGTGAGACTATGAAAGGTGAAGAGAAAGGTAATGAATCCCATTTTCAGGTGACAAATCATTAGTAGCCAATATAAACTCTGCAAAAAATAATGCTTCACTATTTCCTTTTCTGATATGGTGCCAGATAAGGAGAGTATCATAGAGAAATGGGTAACCTAACTTCTGCAGAACATTAACAAAACACTTCCTGCTATTTCTAGATTGTTAGCTCCACAAAACAGGGATTGCTGTCTTCACTATCTCTAGCACCTTTTCTTGCACGTGGTACATGCTAAATAAAAGTCTGTTGAATGTACAAATGAGATCTTTGCAGATATAATGAAGAGATGTAGATGGAAGACAGGACAATGATTAACAGAACCATTTGTCAGTAGCGCTGATTAAACTTGGGGGATGCACTGGCAAGCCTCAGTTTTTGTGATGTTTATCAAGAACTTGAACAGACGACATGGAAAGTATGCTTTAAAATCTCCAGATGCCCTAAAACTGGGAAACATAGTTAACAACCCACTAGATAACATGATTATAATTGGATAAAATGATGGGTCAAAATGAAGATGAAATATAACTATAAAAAATAGTAAGTTCTATAATTAGATCAAAGGAAATCAATTGCACAGTAGGTGACAGGGGAGAGTTAGCTTAACTACCACCTATGTAAAAATAATACCTGGATATTAAGGGAATGAATGTAAAATATAACATGGCTGCTATAAAGCTGAAGCAATATCAGACTTTTAAGATATCAGCATAGCCTGGCTGCTGTGGTTCAGTTGGTTGGGCGTCGTCCCCTGCACCAGGAGGTTGTGGGTTTGATTCCTGGTCAAGAACACACGTCCTGGTTGTGGACTTGATCCCTGGTAGGAGGCGTGCAGGAGATAGCCAATTGATACTGTGCTCTCACACTGATGTTTTTCTCTCTCCCTCTTCCTTCCTCTCTAAAAATCAACGAACTATTCTTAAAACAAAAAAACAAAAACCAAGCATAGAGTCCTAACCAAAGGAATAAGTTTGCACTGCTTCCTGCGGGGTATGTGTTCTGCTTTGGGCCTGTGTTTTAAGAGAGGGCACTACAAAACTCCAAAATCCTCAGAGGAGAAAGTTTAAGACTTGTCATAGGAGAAAAGGGCCAAGCAAACAATATTATTTCGTGTATGTCTCTAAGGAGAGACTAAGCTATTTTTAAACCTTTGTGCCATAAGCATCTAAAGACGCTAAATTTAAAATATCGTGGCATGTGGGGATGGTTTCTGTTTTGGATGCATGGCAGTTAAGTGGATGGATCTTCGTGAGGCAAAGGAGAAAGGACTGACTTCTCTGTTATTCCTAGGGCAGGTCCTGGGAATCAAATAGATGTTAAAAGAAGGATCTTGACTTAATATTAAAAAATATTTCTAATTTCAAGTTTTTAACAATTAGAATTGCTCTCCTCTCTTCCCCTCATAAAAAGGACCCTTATTGAAAAATGTAGGAGTAAAGGCTGA
The DNA here is from genome assembly GCA_011751065.1 of Lasiurus cinereus. Classification (NCBI taxonomy): domain Eukaryota; kingdom Metazoa; phylum Chordata; class Mammalia; order Chiroptera; family Vespertilionidae; genus Lasiurus; species Lasiurus cinereus. The sequence continues at coordinate 1,328,349 of JAAGEH010000444.1, forward strand.
CTCATCACATTAGAAACAAGAAAAAAAAAAACAGATATGAAACTAAGGTCAGATGACATTTGGGCTGCTTTCGCCACAAAGATAGTCATTTTTAGAAAAATGTAACAGTAAAATAAGAGTAATTAAATCTAAAGATTAAAATTTAATTTAAACATTAAAGTGAAATCCTTATAAAGAACACCGAGACCACCACAATAAAATCTGCATGTAAACACACCCAAAGACATGAATATGTGCTGATGAGAACTGATGAATATGGAAAAGTTCTGAATAGTTGTGGTTTTATGGTGAGTCTGAATATCGTGCTGAGGAGGACAGGCCTCTCCCAGCAGCCTGTGGAGGACTCCGTCAAGTCTGTTGTTTTAAGATAGGCATTGGTCTAGAATTGAGTAGAAGTCAATCTGATAGATGTGTTTTGGAATGAAGCAGAGGAAATTAGAAACACACACACACACACCCCAGTTATTTAAAAGGATGTATCACAATCCTACTAAACCAGGATACTGGCAGAGGTAAATAAAGAAAACTAATGATAACATATTAAACAGGCGGTTTACAAAGAAGACACGGTAGGAAAAAAAAATGGGTTTTGAAACCATACAGATTGGACTAGAAATCCCACTCTGACCACTTAGAACCAGTCACTTAACGTCGCTGAGCCTGAAATGTTCTCATTTGTATTAAACTCCTAACTTAGGGTTATTATGAGGTTGAAATGAGACTGTACCCTTGACACCCTTAATTTATTCCAACGTTCTAGAGTACCTCATAGGCCAAGTTCTGTGAATGCACAGCTCCTTTAAGCCCACACTTTCCTGGGTGATGTCATCTGCCTCCATACTCTTAACTATCACTTGATCCTTATGACTCTCAAGTCCACAGTCCCAGCCCAAAGCTCTCTAATTCCCAGACTCACTCCTTAAACTTCCCACTGAAGGGATCCACATGAAAATTCTGCAGACATCTCAAGTTCAAAAATCATTAATTTTATTTGAGAAATCTAGTACCCCTAGGTATTTTTTAAAAAAAGAATATCTAGCCCTGGCTGGGTAGCTCCAGTGGCTAGAGCATTGTCCGGATATGCTGATTACAGATTTGATCTCTGGTCAGGGCACATACAAGCAGCAACCAATGACAGCATAAATAGGTGGAATAACATATGGGTATTTTTCTCAAATCAATAAAATCAGTCAATCAATATAAAGAAAGATATCTCATCTCCCCAGTCACCAAAGTCAGAAACCTGAGTACTATTACTGAGTCCTTCTCCTGAAGCCCATATGCAAGCTACCATCAATTACTGATCACCCTATTCTTATTTTAAATCCACCTCCTCCAATGAAATTGAATCACTCATAAAAATTAACTCAAAATGGGTTAAGAACTTAAATGCAAGACCTGAAACTATAAGATTCTTAGAAGAAAACTTCAGAAAAAAGCTTCTTGATATTGGTTTTGGAAATGACTTTTTGGATGTGGTACTAAAAGCAAAAAATTAACCAGTTTAAACTAAAAATGCCCTTGTACAGAAAAAGAAACAATCAGCAAAATGAAAGGCAACTTAGAGAATGGGAGAAATATTTGCATACCTTGTATCTAATAAGGGATTAATATCCAAAATATATAAGAAATTGATACATCTCAATATCAAAAAATCTGATTAAAACACAGGGGATTTGAAAAGACGTTTTTCTAAAGACATACAAATGGCCAACTAGTACATAAAAAAGGTGCTCATATCACTAATCATCAGGTAAATGTAAATCAAAACTACAATGAGAAATAATCACCTGTTAGGCTATTATCAAAGAGCCAAGAGATAGTATTAGCAAGGATGTAGAGAAAAGGGAACCCTGGTACACTGTTAGTGGAAATGTAAATTGATAGAGCCACTACAAAAAAACAGTATGGAGGCTACTCAGATTAAAAATAGAACTACCATATGATGTAGCAACCCCTCTTCCAGGTACATGTATCCAAAGATAATGAAATCACTATCTCAAAGAGATACCAGTGTTCCCATATTCATCACAGCATTATTCACAGTAGCCAAAACATGGAAACAACCCAAGTGTCCACCAACAGATGAATGGGTAAAGAAAATGTGTTACAGAGGGTAAAGCAAAAGATTTACAGTTGTGAGTATGCAAAACAAAGAGCTTATTTTTGTATTATTATTTATTAGCTGGAGGCCCGATGCATGAAGATTCATGCAAGAATGGGCCTTCCTTCCCCTGGCTGCTGACACCTCCTTTGCTCTGGCTGGGAGCTGCCTTTCTGCCTTCCCACACTGCCCAGATGCCCAGAGCGGTGCGGTATGCCTGTGTATGCAAATTAATCTGCCGTCTTTGCTGGGTTAATTTGCATACTCATTCCTGATTGGCTGATGGGTGTTGCAAAGGAATGGTCAATTGCATCTTTCTCTTTTATTAGTGTAGATTATTGTATTATTTTTCATGTGAACCACCATAAACTTACTTTTGTCCCATTCTGCATATATAAAATGGAGTATTACTGAGCCATAAAAAGAAAACTCTGCCATATGTGACATGGATAGACCCTGACTGCATTATTTTAAGTGAAATAAGTCAGATAGAGAAAGACAAATACTGCACGATCTCACTTACATGTGCTATCTAAAAACATCAAACTCATAGAAACAGAGCAGAACGATGGGTCACTGGAGCTGAGGAGTAGGGGAAATGGCAAACATTGTTCAAAGGGTACTAACGTTCAGTTACAAGTGGAATAAAGTCCAGGATCTAATGTATAGCATGGTGACTATAGTTAACAATGCTGTATTATATAGCTGAGGTTCAGCTTTAATGTTCTCACCATAACAACAAAATGTTAACTGTGTGAGTTAAAGGATGTGTTAACTAACCTTATTATGGTAAACACTAGAGATCTAGCATGAAATCGCACGGCCCCGCCCACCCGCCCCGCCGTGACACCCTAACCTCTCCAGCCAGAGCTCCAGCGCACCTGGCCTCACCCCCGACCCCTCTGGCCTTCTCTGGCCCCTTCAAGTCCCACCCTCGGTCCCATAAATCACCTTGGGCTGGTCCCACCTTCCCTGGTCCCTGCTTCCACCCCATCTCTGGAGCAACTTGGCGGCTCTGCCCCATCATGGCGCCAGAGGAGAGTGTGGAAGCCTCCGCCTGCTGCGGAGTTTCAAGTGCCACTCTGGCGGTGTGTGCGCCATGCTCCTTCCTCTGACAGGTGGGCAGCGGGCCACGTGAGTGCAAGCGGTGAGTGGCAAAGGACTGGTGAGGGGGGCGCTATGGGCTCTCACCCCCGCCCTCCCCGCCACGGGATGGTCCCACCTCCTCCGGGCGCATCCTCACTTCTGCCCCATCTCCGGAGCACCACGGTGGATCTGCCCCACTGTGCACACAGCCTCCTGCCGAACAGTCGTTACAGTGTGAGGGCGTCACAACATTAGCATATTAGCTCTTTATTATACAGGATTTTACAATCCACACATGTATCAAATCATTACATTGCACACTGTAAACTTATATATTATTATATTAATTTTATCTAAATAAAAATTTATGATGCCTATGCCAGAGAAGTGACATCCCCATTAATGGGAAAAAGAAATCTATATTAAATCTATTCTCATTACAAAAATATATATGCTGAGTTTTCCTGGGTTTTATTTCTCAAACACTGGTTACCTCTGTGAAGAGGATCTGAGTGGTTTGGGGACAAAATGTTGGGAGGACTGGAGACTCTTCCCTGAATACTTTTTTATACCTTTTTACTATCTGTTCGGAAAGTCAAATAATGATCAGAAAACTATGGTACATCTACACAATGGAATTCTATGCTGCCATAAAAAAGAAGGAATTCTTACCATTTGCAGCAACCTGGATGGAACTGGAGAGCCTTATGCTAAGTGAAATAAACCAGTCAATGCAGAAGAAAGACCACATGATCTCACTCATTTATAGCTAATAAAGAACATTATAAACTGATGGACAAAAAGATAGTTACAGAGGCAGTAAAACATCAAACAGACTGTCAAATTACAGCAGGAAGGTTAAGGAGAGGTGGGGTAGATAAGAGATCAATCAAAGGACTTGTATGCATGCATATAAGCATAACCAATGAACACAAGACACTGGAGGATTAGGGAGGGGGTAATGGGAAGATATGTGTACATGTAACACATTAAAAAAATTAAAAAAAAATCGGACTATGGAAGTTGCTGTGTTTCTTCTCTCAGGGCTCAATATAAAATCAATCACTGACCACGACATCCAGCAAATATTGGAAAGAAAACAAGAAGTTTCTCTACTTTGAGAACATTACTCCCTTCTGAGGGGAAAGTGGTAATCAGCAAGATTCATGCTGCTTGTGTGTGAAAATATACACTTATTCTTACAGCTCTTGCCAAAATGAGTGAAAGGGAAAAACAGACAAAGATGGGAAAGAAGTAGGAAACTCCTGAAGAATAACTTTTAGTAAATAAAGGAGGAGGCCAACGTACACAGACAACCATTGATGAAGATTGGTGTTTTCTCTTAAGCCATGAAAGGAAACAAACAAAAAGACTAAGTTTAAGAACCCTTAAGACTCTTTATATTTCTTTAATGTTTACTTTATAAATTAATGTTCCCTAACACAGTATTTTTAATATTTATTCCTATGTGTTCTGGAAGATAAGTGAGCACAGCATAATGAAAAGGAAAAGCATTCATATGGGGATGTCACTTCTCTGGCATAGGCATCATAAACAAACATCCACTACAGTGTAACTCAGAGGATCTCACTGTGATCTACAGATGCCTGAACTCCCTGAAAGTGAACACAAAGTGAACACAAGTTCTTATGTGTAGGCACCTCGTTGGAAGACAGATGCAAAATATACCTCTAGAGTCAGACTGACCAGAGGCCCAATCCCAAATCCTTTTAGCTGTATGATATGTAAAACTGCCTGTTTCCTCATTTGAAAAGTATTTTCTAATCCTCAAAATTTACTTCATCAAATTATTTTGGGAGTCAAATATATATATACATAATGAGTGCACTGTTTTAATTTACTGTAGAGAGTAAATAAACAGCAGCTAATCCTATAATTGTTTCCTTACTGGGGTATCCATTGTACTGGTATCTTCCAACTCATAAGCAAGCACTGGGATTTGCAGGGCATGAAAGATAGTAGGAAGGAACAGGCTCAAAAGAGCAGAGCAAGTCAAAGATCATAAAGGAAAGAGTTAGTGACAACCTATCATTTACTAAATTGTTAAAAAAAAAAAATCCTAGTACTCAGCATGTGAAAAACTCGAGATTCAAAGTTCTTTATCTAATAACAAAAAATACCCACCCACCCCTCTGCCTGTCTACTACACCTACAACATTTTCCCACTAGTGAAAAAACATAAGTTAGCATCTTTAATTCTATTGTAATAAAAGAAAAATGCAAAGCTTTTGTGGGTAGACATAAAGTTTTAGAAAACTTTAATATTTGCTGGTTATCTCTTAAATATGATCATGTGCTCCCTTCAAAATAACGCATCTCATAAATAATTTATTCTCAGAGATCATATTCTCCCTCTTGCTAAATAGGGGGAGCCAGAAATCAGATTCAAATCTTGGCCCTAACACTTTCTAGATGGAATTCCAGGTGACAGACACTATTTTCAAGCTTCAGTTTATTTGTAAAACAGAGATAATACCTACTACTGTGAATAATGTGAGTGAAGTGCTTAACTTAATGCCTGGCAAAACACAGGTACTCAAAAAACTCTACTGAGTAATATAGTTAAGAAAAATTTTAAAAGAATTAGTAATTTTAGATATGTAATTGATAGATCTTATCTAGTTAAAAGAGTTATGTATTTATTTATTTTTAAAATATATTTTATTGATTTTTTACAGAGAGGAAAGGAGAGAGAGTTAGAAACATCGATGAGAGAGAGACATCAATCAGCTGCCTCCTACACGCCCCCTACTGGGGATATGCCCACAACCAAGATACATGCTCTTGACCGGAATCAAACCTGGGACCTTTCAGTCCGCAGGCTGATGCTCTATCCATTGAGCCAAACTGGTTTTGGCAAGAGTTATGTATTTAAAAAAACTCCACTAGAGGAGAAACCAAGATGGAGGCATAGGTGAATACCTAAACTGCTGCGTCGCACAACAATTTCAAAACTACAACTAAAAGACAGAATGGACATCATCCAGAATCACAGGAAAGCTGGCTGAGTGGAAATTCTACAACTAGAAGGAAAGAGAGGGGCTCACGGCAACTCAGAGGAGCTGCAAAAAGCTGAGGTACGGAGACACGTGCATGGTGAGGACAGGCGGCAGAAGGCCTGGCTGGCTTCCTCTAGCGGGAGGGAGACAGAAACTCCCAATTGCACTGAACCCCAATTCCAACTGCACTGATCCCCAGTTCTGGGAGAAACTCATACAGGGGAAGTGTGAATGGTAGGGGAAAAGGAAGGAGTGCACGGAAACTTAGGGGAGCCGCAAAAGGCAGAGGTCCGGAGGCGTGTGCACAAGTGTGTGCAGAGGACTGCCTGCTGATTGTGCTGCTGGGTTTCTCTAGCGGGAGGAAGAAAGAATCTCCCAACTGTGCTAAAATCCAGTTCCGACTTCACTGAACCACAGTTTCAGACAAGACCCTAGGGACCCAGACTCATACAGGTCCCTGGAGCGCATAGAAACTCGGGGAAGCCAGCAAGGCAAAGGTCTGGAGGCGCGCGAGCATGAGTGCAAATGAGCACAGAGAGGGCTGAAGTGATTACCAAGGGACACTGAGCCCCAGGGGCCACATAGGGCAGGGCTTACGGGAAGCCAAGGCTGTCTGCTCAGCCCTGAGACTCTGCCCCATCCAAGCTGAACACAGAGGCTTTTGCAATTTTGCAAGTCTTGTATAATAACGCTGACTCCAGCACAGAAGTTCTCTCGGCATAGATACAGTTGATCCTCACAATCAGTTGGCTTGGAAGTTAATTCCCCCCACTGATACCAACAACAATCAAGACTTAACTACACCAAGGCTGTACACACAGTCCACAAAGGGGTGCACCAAGAGTGTCCACCTCAGGTAACTGGGGAGGCGAAGCTACTGGGCCATATAGGACACCTAGCACACAAAGCTACTCTACCAACTCAGGAAGCAGCAAAAATGCGAAGACAAAGGAAGAGATCACAAACGAAAGAAATGGAGGAAAACAAAAGACTGGATATATAGTTCAAAACCACGCTTATAAGGTTTTTCAAGAATTTCCTAGAAAAGATGGATAAACTTATCGAGACCCAAGAGTAGATGAAAAAGGACCAACTAGAAATTAAACATACACTGACTGAAATAAAACATATTATACAAAGACCTAACAGCAGATTAGAAGAACGTAAGAATCAAGTCAAAAATTTGAAATACAAAGAAGCAGAAAACACTCCACTGGAAAAGCAAAAAAAAAAAAAAAAAAAAATCCAAAAATGTGAAGATAGTGTAAGGAGCTTCTGGAACAACTTCAAGTGTACCAACATCAGAATTATGAGGGTGCCAGAAGAAGAGAGAGAGCAAGATACTAAAAACCTATTTAAAGAAATAATGACTGAAAATTTCCCACATTTGGTGAAAGAAATAGATTTACAAGTCCAGGAAGGGCATAGAACCCCCCCAAAAAAATCCAAAGAGGACCACACCAAGACACATCATAATTAAAATGCCAAGAGCAAACGACCAAGAGAGAATATTAAAAGCAGCAAAAGAAAAACAGCTAATTACTACAAGGGAGCACCCATACGATTGTCAGCTGATTTCTCAACAGAAACTATGCAGGCCAAATGAGAGTGGCAAGAAATATTCAGTGATGAAAAGCAAGAACCTACAACCAAGATTACTCTACCCAGCAAAGCTATCATTCAGAATTGAAGGTCAGATAAAGAGCCTCACAGATAAGAAAAAGTTAAAGAAGTTCATCACCACCAAACCAGTATTATATGAAATGATGAAAGATATTCTTTAAGAAGAAGAAGAAGAAAAAGGTAAAGATAAAAATTATGAACAAGTTCATATCTACATATCTATCAACAATTGAATCTAAAAATCAAGTGAATTAAAAATCGGGTGAATAGAATAAACTGGTGAATATAATAGAATCAGGGGCATAGAAAGGGAGTGGACTGACAATTCTCAGGGGAAAGGGGTAAGAGGGGTGCAGGGAGAAACTGAACAAAAATCATACACCTATGGATGAGGACAATGGGGGGAGGTAAGGGCAGAGGGAGGGGTGGGTGCCGAGTGGAGGGGAGCTATGGGGGGGAAAAATGAGGGACAACTGTAATATTTTGAACAATAAAGATTTATTAAATACAAAGATATAAAAACTAAAAAAAAATTTAAAAACTCCACTAGGAACTGGCAGGGTAGCTCAGCTGATTAGAGCAGTGGTCGGCAAACTCATTAGTCAACAGAGCCAAATATAAACAGTGCAATGATTGAAATTTCTTTTGAGAGCCAAATTTTTTAAACTTAAACTCCTTCTAACACCACTTCTTCAAAATAGACTCACCCAGGCCATGGTGTTTTGTGGAAGAGCCACATTCAAGGAGCCAAAGAGCCGCATGTGGCTCTCGAGCTGTGATTAGTCAACCACTGGACTGGAGCATCTCCATGTGCCAAGGTTGTGGTTTAGACTCAGTCAGATCACATATAAGAGACCACCAATGAATGTAGAAATAAGTGGAAAGCTTAAAACCAAGCCACTTCAAAATGGTTCTAACTCTATTTACGATTGAAGAAGAATATGGTTAGAAATAGATATTTCAGTGTAAAAATTACATTTTTCATTTTTGGCACTATTTTCAGGTGCGTGGATATTTCATCTTCTAATTATATGTAAAGCATTTATCAGAAGTTTTAAAGACATGTCAGTGCTAAGATGAAGTATATAAAAATGTTTTAGTGGAAAGTACTAAAACAGAGCTCAAAATCATTTAGTCTATCAAAGTCAACCACTTCATGGAGATATAGTTAGCAAGATTAGTCCATGATAATTTATAACAGAAATTGTTCCTTTTCAACAAAATGTATTAAAAAAAATAGTTAAAGGCAAGGAACTTTCTGAACAGCTTATATTCAGTTTTAGCGGTTCTGGAAATACACTCCAAACTGTAAGATTTACTATTTTGGAAATATTTATAAAAAAAACTAGAGGCCCGGTGAAGCCTGGTGCACGTGCACGGGGGTGGGAGGAGACCCTCAGCCCGAACTGAACCCTCTCACAGTCTGGGACCCCTCAGAGGATGTCTGCCCGAGAGGTCCTTAGTGCTGCCACAGAGGCGGCAGAACTTCTGCCACTGCCATTTTATCCAAAGCAATATATAGATTTAATGCAATTTCAATGTCTTTAAAAGAAATATAACGAGAAATCATCAGATATGTATGGAACCACAAAAGACCCAGGATAGCCAAAGCAATACTGGAAAAAAAAAAAAAAAAGAAAAAGAAAGAAAAGAAAAAAAAAGAACAAGGCTGGAGGTATCATGCTACCTGACTTCAAAATATACTACAGAGCTACAATAATCAAAACAGCATGGTATTGGCAGAGACACAGATACACAGATCAGTGGAACAGAACAGAGAGCCCAGATATAAATCATACATACATGGACAGATAATTTTTGACAAGGAGCCAGAAATGCACATTGGAGTAAAGATAGTCTCTCCAGCCCTACTGGTCTGGCTCAATGGATAGAGTGTTGGCCTGTGGACTGAAGGGTCCCAGGTTCGATTCCAGTCAAGGGTAGTCTCTCCAGCCCTACTGGTCTGGCTCAATGGATAGAGTGTTGGCCTGTGGACTGAAGGGTCCCAGGTTCGATTCCAGTCAAGGGTATGTACTACCTTGGTTGCAGGCATATCCCCGGTAGGAGGTGTGCAGGAGGTAGCTGATTGATGTTTCTCTCTCATCTCATTGATGTTTCTAACTATCATTCTCTTTTCCTCTCTGTAAAAAATCAATAAAATATTTATTTTTAAAAAAGATAGTCTCTTCAATAAGAGACTGGGAAAACTGGAAAGCCACATAGAAACAAATGAAACTGGACTGCAGTCTGTCCCCCTGTATAAAAATTAATTTAAAATGGATCAGACTTAGACATAAGTCCCAAAACTATAAGTCACATAGAAAAAAAATAGGTGCCAAATTTATGGACCTGGGTGGTAGAGAACATTTTATGGACTTGACCCCAAAGGCAAGGGAGGTAAAGGCAAAAATAAATGAATGGGATTACATCAAACTGAAGATCTGCCGCACAGCAAAAGAAACAAAACAAACGACAGCCAACCAGATGGGAGATGATATTTGCAAACAGCTCCAACAAAGGTTTAATTTCCAAAATATATAAAGAGCTCATAAAACTCAACACAAAATAAACAATCAAAAAGTGGGCAGAGGAAGTGAAAATACACCTCTCCCAAGAAGACATACAAACAGCCAAAAGATACATGAAAAGATGTTCAACTTCACTGGCAAACAGGAAAATGCAAATTAAAACTATAATGAGATACCACCTTCCACCAGAGTGGCCAATATCAACAAGACAAGCAACGGCAAGTGTTAGAGAGGTTGTGGAAAAAAGGTAACCCTCATGCACTGCTGGTGGGAATGCAGACTGGTACAACCACTACGGAAAGCAGTCTGGCAATTCCTCCAACAACTAAAAATAGTGAGGGAGAGGGAGGCAATAGGAAGATATGTACACATAAAATACATTAATAAAAAAAATAAAAATAAATAAAATAGAGCTACCACCCTAACTGGTTTGGCTCAGTGGATAAGAGCATTGGCCTGAGGATAGAAGGGTCCCAGGTTCGATTCTGGTCAAGGGCATGCATCTTGGTTGTGGGCACATCCCCAGTAGGGAGCGTGCAGGAGGCAGCTGAATCAATGTTTCTCTCTCATCTATGTTTCTAACTCTCTATCCCTCTCCCTTCCTCTCTATAAAAAAAAAATCAATAAAATATATTTTAAAAAATAAAAAATAAATAACAATAGAGCTACCACACAACTCAACAATCCCACTTCTGGGTATATACCCCAAAAACTCGAAATCATTTATACGCAAAGATATATACACCCCTATGTTCACTGAAGCAATATTCATGGTGGCCAAGAGTTAGTCTTCTATCGTAGAAGACTGGCTAAAGATGTGGTATATGTATACACAATGGAGTACTACACGGCCATAAGAAACAATGAAATAGCATTATTTACAACAACATGGATGGACATTGAGAACATTATGCAAAGTGAAATAAATCAAACAGAGGAAGCTAAGAACTATATGATTTAACTTGTATGTGGAATATAAAACTGAAACTTATATACACAAACAGCAGTGTGGTGATTACCAGAGGGAGGGGGTGAGGGGAGAAAGGTGTCCTGGGGTGACAGGAGATTTGACTTTGGGTGGTGGGCACATGGTCCTATATATAGATTTTGTAAATTAGTAATCCACATATGTAACCTTAATGTTCAAGTAGACTAATGTCACCCCAATAAAATTTAAAATGAAAAAAAAGGAAACAAATGAACAATACTAGAAATAGAAAGATAAAAAGGCCGATATAACAAAAATAAATAAATAAATAAATAAATAAATACCTTTTAGGATCCTAAAAAAACTTATATTAGGCATACTAACACAAAAAGTTTTGATCAGTCCATACAACTAACTATTCAGTTTTATTGTGGAAGTCATATACCAGTATAAACAGTGGCACATGTAAAGTGTAGCAAAAAACAGACACCTCAATAATTCAAGATGAAGTGTGATACTGTAAGTTTATAAAAGCCTTTCTCTATTTCAGAGTATGTTGCATGGGCAGCACTACTGGAGATGTTATATGCTATCTTCATGGTGACAAGACCTCAATATTCTTTTTCTCCCTCCCTCCTGCCCTCCCTCCCTTCCTTTTCTTTCTTCCTTTCTATCTCTCTAATCTATCTATCTATCTATCTATCTATCTATCTATCTATCTATCTCCTCACCCCAGGATGTTTTTACTAATTTTAGAGAAGGGGAAGGATAGAGAAGGGAAGAAAGACAGGGAGAGGGAGGGATGGAAGGAGGGTGAGAAACATCGATGTATGGGATAAACATGGGATGACGCTCTAACCAACTGAGCCATACTGGCCAGGGCTCTTTAAATAAGTAGTACTGCCCTATCCAGTTTGGCTCAGTGGATAGAGCGTCGGCCTGCAGACTGAAAGGGGTCGAATTCTATTCCGGTCAGGGACATATGCCCAGGTTGTGGGCTCCATCCCCAGTAGGGGACATACAAGAGGCAGCTGATTAATGATTCTCTGTCATCACTGATGTTTCTCTCTCTCTCTCTCCCTGTCCATTATTCTCTGAAATAAGTAAAAAAATATATATATAAAACTAATGTTTTGTGTCTGACCATCCGACTGGTCACTACCACATGCACTAACCACCGGGGGGGCAGACGCTCAATGTAGGAGCTGCAGTAACATGCACTGGCCATTTAGAGAAATGGCACAGCAGACCTGGAGCCCACAAAATACTTGGCTTCCCCCAAGTGGGACACAGACACTGCAACCACCCTGAAGTAACACCCCACAAAATAGCAGCTGACACTGCCGAAACCCCGTATCACAAAATGTGGTGCCCAGCCCAGCCCGGAAACAGTTGGGTAATGACGTCACATAGCAACGCCCAACTTCCTCTCCCTAGCGACAACTAGCCTCTTTGCAGTTTCTTCAGCTCAGGAATATGACTTGCTTTTAGCCAGGTGCAAACATTTCACACTCTAACCAAATGTCTGTACAGTGGTTTCCCTCGCCTCATCTCATTTGACCCTCAGAGAAGTCCTAGAGTAGGTGGATGGGAGACTCGGTAGAATACTATTTTCATTAGCCCGAAAATGGGAGATTTAGAAAGCTTGACCTGACTAAAAAGGAAGAAAATGTTGGACTTTGAAAATGACTTCAAGTTTTCTCACTGTGAATATAGTCAAACATTGCTGCAGTTAAATATTTTATCCTTTGTTCTCCCTGCATGATCTGTAATAATAATCTTCTTTGTGTTGATATTTATTGTGTTGCTGACAATTACCTGAAAGAGAAGTTAGGGTGCTTCGCCAGGCTGAAGAAAGTTTAGTTAAGTCAGAAAGCAGGTCTAATTAAGCAAGGTTATCTCCTACTAGAGGCCCGATGCACAAAATTCGTGCAAGAATGCAAGAAAAGGCCGTCCTCCCCACAGCTGCCGGCACTGGCTTTCCTCTGGCACTGGGAGCCCGGACTTCCCTCGCAGCCCCGGCTTCATCCAGGACATCCAGTCCAATTAGCATATTACACTTCTATTATTATAGAGATATATAAAGCTCTCGCTGGCACCACTCACACGCGTGTTTCCGTCTGTTATTGTCCATCGTGAATTTGGTTGACACTTCTATAATAGGGAAAGGGCAAATAGCGATATTAAAATATTTCTTCTGGCTCTCTTTGCTCCTCCTGGTCATCAGAGCCTCTCCTGCACAATGCCAGCAGCCACAACCCTGCGACACAATGGTGATGGTTGGAGAGAAAGGATTTGGCCTCATTGGGCACCTAGTCACCCGGGCTGCTTTTAACTCTGGCAAAGTGAATACTGTTGCAATCAATGACTTCACTGACCTCAGCTACATGGCCTACATGTTCCAGTATGATTTTACTTATGGCAAGTTCATAGGCATGGTCAAGGCTGAGAACGGGAAGCTTGTCATCAATGGAAAGTCCATCCCCCATCTTCCAGAAGTGAGATCCTGCCAACATCAAATGGGGTGATGCTGGTGCTGAGTATGTTGTGGAGGCCACCAATGTCTTCACTACCTTGGAGAAGGCTGGGGCTCACTTGAAGGGTGGAGCTAACAGGGTAATCATCTCTGCCCCTTCTGCAGATGCCACCATGTTTGTAATGGGTGTGAACCAAGACAAGTATGACAACTCCCTCAAGATTGTCAGCGATGCCTCCTGCACCACCAACTGCTTGGCCCCCCTGGCCAAGGTCATCCATGACAACTCTGGTATTGTGGAGGGACTCATGACCACAGTCCATGCCATCACTGCCACCCACAAGACCATGGATGGACCCTCTGGGAAGCTGCCCAGAACATCATCCCTGCTTCTACTGGTGCTGCCAAGGCTGTGGGCAAGGTCATCCTTCAGCTGAATGGGAAGCTTACTGGCATGGTCTTCCCTGTGCCCACACCTAATGTGTCCGTTGTGGATCTGACCTGCTGCCTGGAGAAAGCTGCCAGATATGATATCAAGAAGGTACTGAGCTGAAACCGGTGTGGCTCAGTGGATAGAGCGTCAGCCTGCAGACTGAAAGGTCCCAGGTTCGATTCCGGTCAAGGGCATGTATCCTGGTTGCGGGCACATCCCCGGTGGGGGGTGTGCAAGAGGCAGCTGATCGGTTTCTCTCTCATCGATGTTTCTAGCTCTCTATCCCTCTCCCTTCCTCTCTATAAAAAATCAATAAATTAAAAAAAAAAAGGTATTGAAGCAGGCATCAGATTGCCCCTCAAGGGTATCCTGGGTTATACTGAGGACCAGGTTGTCTCCTGTGACACCCACTCCTTCACCTTTGATGCTGAGGCTGGCATTGCCCTTAATGACCACTTTGTCAATCTTGATTTCTGTTTTTTTTTTTTTTTTTAAAATTTTTGAGAGTTTATTGGAGCCAAACTGTCGACATATGCAGGGAAACAGAACCTCAACGAATTGAGATAATGCTCCAGAGAATGGCAGCTTGCATCCGTATTTATTTAAAAAAATATTTATTAATGTATTACATGTGTACATATCTTCCCATTGCCCCCACTCCCATGCATGCCCTAATTCCCTAGTGTCTTACATCAATGGGTTATGCTTATATGCATGCATAAAGTCCTTCGGTTGATCTTTTATCTACCCCACCTTTCCCTAACCTTCCCACTGCAATTTGACAGTCTGATGCTTTATTACCTCTGTATCACCTTTTTGTTCATCAGTTTATAATATTCTTTATTATCCATAAATGAGTGAGATCATGTGGTTATTTTTCTTTCATTGACTGGCTTATTTCACTTAGCATGATGCTCTCCAGTTCCATCCAGGTTGCTGCAAATGGTAAGAATTCCTTCTTTTTATGGCAGCATAGTATTCCATTTGTAGATGTACCATAGTTTTCTGATCCACTCATCATCTGCTGATGGGCACCTAGGCTGTTTCCAAATCTTAGCTGTTGTAAATTTTGCTGCTATAAGAGTGCATATATCCTTTCTGATTGGTGGTTCTAGTTTCTTAGGATATATTCCTAGGAGTGGGATTACTGGGTCAAATGGGAGTTCCATTTTTAAATTTTTCGAAGAAACTCCATACTGTTCTCCACAGTGGCTGTACCAGTCTGCATTCCCACCAGCAGTGCACAAGGGTTCCTTTTTCTTCACATCCTCGCCAACACTTGTTTGATTTGTTGATGATTGCCATTCTGACAGGTGTTAGATGGTATTACATTGTCATTTTGATTTGCATCTCTCAGATAATTAGTGACTTTGAGCATGTTTTCATGTGTCTCTTGGTCTTCCTGCTGTCTTCTTTTGAAAAGATTCTATTTAGGTCCATTGACCTTTTTTTTATTGGATCATTTATCTTCCTTTTATTAAGTTGTATAAGTTGGCTGTAGATTTTGGAGATTAAATCTTTATCAGTGATAACATTTGCAAATATGTTCTTCCATTAGTGGGCTTTCTTATTGTTTTGTTGATGGTTTCTATTGCTGTGCACAAGCTTTTTATTTTGATGTAGTCCCATTTGTTTATTTTCTCTTTAGTTTCCATTGCCCTAGGAGCAGTATCAGTGAAGAAGTCCCTTCGGCATATGTCTGAGATTTTGCTGCCTGTGGATTCCTGTAGTATTTTATAAGGTTTCCCACCTTATGTTTAAGTCCTGTACCCATTTTGAGTTTATTTTTGTGTATGGTTTAAGTTGGTGGTCTAGTTTCATTTTTTAACATGTATCTGTCCAATTTTCCCAACACCATTTATTGAAGAGACTATTTTGACTTCATTGTATGTTCATGCCTCCTTTGTCAAGTGTTAATTGAGCATAGTGGTTTGGGTTGATATCTGGATTTTCTATTCTATTCCATTTGTCTATATGTCTGTTCTTGTGCCAGTACCACACTGTTTTGAGAACAGTGGCTTTGTAATACAGCTTGAAATCTGGTATTGAGATCCCAGCTACTTTATTCTTCTTTCTTAGGATTGCTGTGGCTATTCATGGTCTGTTTTGTTTCAGATGAATCTTTGGAGTTCTTTCTAGGTTTGTGCAATATGCCGTTGGTATTTTAATGGGGAGTGTGCACTGAATCTATCAATTGCTTTGGGTAGTATGGTCATTTTAATGATGTTAATTCTCTAAATCCATGAGCATGGTATGCTCTTCCATCTGTTTACGTCTTCCTCTATCTCTTTTTTCAGCGTACTGTAGTTTTCCACGTATAGGTCTTTTCCCTTCTAAGTTTATTCCTAGGTATCTTAATTTTTTTGGTGCAGTGGTAAATAGGATTGCTTTTTTATTTTATTTTTTAAAAAATATATCTTATTGATTTTTTACAGAGAGGAAAGGAGAGAGATAAGAGAGTCAGAAACAACACTGGGAGAGAAACCTTGATCAGCTGCCTCTTGCATACCTCCTACTGGGGATATGCCCGCAACCAAGGTACATGCCCTTGACCGGAATCGAATCTGGGAGCCTTCAGTCTGCAGACTGACGCTCTATCCACTGAGCCAAACCAGCTTCGGCAGGATTGCTTTTTTAGTCTTTCTTTCTGTAAACTATTAGTGTATAGAAATGCCATAAATTTCATGGCATTAATTCTGTATCCTGCTACATTGGCAAATCAATTTATTGAGTATTTAGTTTTCGGATGGAATCTTCCAGGTTTTTTTTTATGTATAGTATTATGTCATCTGCAAACAAGGACAGCTTTACTTCTTCTTTTCCAATTTGGATGCCTTTTATTTCTTCTTCTTGACGTTTAGCTAATACTTTCATTATCATGTTGAACAGGAGTGGTGAGAGTGGGCATCAGTCTTGTTCCTGTTCTTAGGGGAAATGGTTTTAGTTTTTGCCTATTGAGCATAATGTTAGCTCTGGTTTTATCATATATGGCTTTTATTATGTTGAGGTATGATCCTTCTATTCCCACCTTGTAGAGAGTTTTTATCAAGAAAGGGTGTTGGATTTTGTCAAATGCTTTTTCTGCATCAATTGATATGACTATGTGATTTTTATTTCCCAATTTGTTTATGTGATGTATCACGTTTATTGATTTGCGGATATTATACCATCCTTGCATTCCTGGGATAAATCCTATTTGGTCATGGTATATGATCTTTCTGATGTATTGCTGGATCTGATTTGCTAGAATTTTGTTGAAGATTTTGGCATCTATGTTCATGAGGGATATTGGCCTATACAGTGGTACCTCGAGATACGAGTTTAATTCGTTCCGTAACCTTGAGGCGTGGGAAATTATGAGACGCTTGAGTTGCGGTAAACCGGTGGGTTGTGTGCAGCCGGCCGATCTGCGCGATTACTCCTATCTCAAATGTTGCTCGTATTTCAAAGCAAAAATCGCTCGCTCGACGGCTTGTATCTCAAAAATCTCGTATGTTAGGGCACTCGTATCTCAAGGTACCATTTAGGCCACATCTAAACTTACTTTTATAAATAATACTTCATATTTATCTCTTAGATTTTAGTTGAGTATTTTCATTTTATTGCAACTTCTAGGGTTAAACATGATTACATTCTCCCTTTTCTAAAAAAGGAAAAATTACTTGGTATTAAAGAGCCTAGCATTCTATTAGGTGCTTAGGCTGATTCAAATACAACCAAAATTTTGATCTGGTCTTTAGGGAGTATATAATACATTAGTTAAGAGGAAATGAGACAGATATAAGTAATTCCAAAACAAGTTAGAAAAGGTAAAAACCTAAAATAAAATGTTTCAAAAGGAAGTAGAAAGTACTTTAATTTGGAATGCCTAAGACAATGCCAGGGAAGCTGTATGTGAATTTGGTTTTAAAGGTTGGGTAGAATTTGGGCATTTAGTGATCAAAGATAAAGATACTTCAACACAAAAGAAAAGTGTGAACAGAGGGCAGAGGTGGAATGTTTGGAGTCTATATGAAAAATAATTTCAGTTCTAAAGTAAAACATGCAATTACATATTATACTTTACAACTCTAGGCATAATTTTAAGTAAAAAAAATTAAGTGCTAAATTTCATTACGTGAGATTATAACTTGAGAATCATTTAAACTACCATTCCTGAACCTCAGAGTAAATTCATCTATGTTCCATGTTTAACTAACTGAAACTTACACATATTAGTCTGATCTGTTGCTAACAGTCTCTAATTTAGCTCCATTATTCTCTAAGGAGTGTATACACACACACACACACACACACACACACACACACACACACATATACACAGTCAGAATAATTTGCAGAAGTGGAAACAATTACAGACAGAAGTAAAATGAATTGCCAGCTCAACAAACTCAGACAGAAGGAAGTGTGTCAATATGGGGCCAATGGAGAGGATGGGAAGATGGAATGGATTAGTGAGTGAGGGCAGCTAGTCTTTGCTATTTGTTTCAAGGCACACACTTGGAATCTGACCAAGTTGCTAGGGAAAAAATTAGGTCATTGCTTTGTTTTTCTGTTAAGATTTTTGATTCAATAGAATGTAATCACATGCATTATGACTAAAAATATGAGCAAGGCGTTAGAGCCCATTTTGGAAATAGTTACAAAATTTCTTATTCTAAAGATTGAAAAATACTTTTGATCAAGATGAAAAAATAAAACCTGCAGTTGAAAGTACGTACACTACTCTACTGTAAAATGCCCTGTACTGGAACATAGTAGTGCTAATTCTGGGCTACTTTATTTTGAGGTCAACAGTATGTACGACAAGAAAACAAATTCTTACAGCAGGCTCATGGGTCGTTCAAGTTCATAAGAAAACCTGTAATTCTTTTAAAGAATGGATTTTTACTTAAAAAAATTATAAATCTAGAGTATAGTCTCACATTTTCAGAGCTACTTACTTAATGTATGCTAAGGTCATTGTGAAAAGTGAGTGATCAAACAAAACACATGATCCTTCATTTGAGGCTCTTTCAATCTCGTCATCTATTTTGGAATTTTATACATTAGTTCTTTTAATATAGGCACTGTTGTCAACCAGGCTTCTAAATTGCAACCGCAGAAAACAACTCCAGTTGGCTTAAAGAGAAAAGGAACTTATTTGAAAGGATACTGTTAGCCCAGAGTTGCTGGGGAAGCTGGAGAGCAGGCTCAGAAAACAAATGAGAGAAAGGCAGGCTGAGGAGTGAGCACTGCATCCACAGAAACAGCCCAGCAAGGGTCCGTGCTGCGGTGGCCCCCTGGCCATTGAAGCTCCTATTCCGTGCTTAGACAGCGAATGCCATCATTGGCGCCACTGACTTCTCTTTTTCCACTAGATGCTGCTGCCTGACCACTTCAAGAAAAAATTATCGCTAGTCCTTACTTTCAGCTCCAGAATCAAAAAGTCTAGGTTCTGTGCTTAATCCAGAGCAGGCTGAGAAAGCAATTGTGTGATCTTTTCGATTTTTATATTGGGAGTTGAGCTCTGCCTTCTCTCAAGACCTATATACAGTGAGAAATTAAAACTAGGAAGGAGGTCCTTGGGCTGGGCAGCCAAAAAAGTCATATAACCTATTCAGGAACACTGGCCTATTTAGGAAAGAAAGGCCTACTCAGTGAAGGCGCTCTGTTCTCCGGCGAAGTGCTCTGAAGCAAAGTCTGCGTGGTGACCTGCTCAGGCTGCTGCCTGTTTTGAAGCCTCCTCGCTGGACTTGCATTTCCCTTCTGGAAGTGCTTAGGCCCCCCCAGTGGTTCAGCACCAGTCAGGCTTCGGGACGAGATTCCTGAGTTGCTGCTCCAATCACCAGCCTGCTGTTTTGTTCCTACAACTAGGCCACGGTGGCCTCTCACCTCATGCCTGGAAACTGGTTCTCTTATTGTTCCCCTCTCTCACTCTGCCTCAATTCCTGGGCTCCGAGTCAGAAGAGCTGGTATGAGTCACAACCTCATTACTTACAAAATAAGGAAAAGGCTAGTTATTAATCTCTGAGCCCTACCATACTCATAGGTTGTCAGGAAGACCAAGTAAGAGAAAGTAAAAGCCCTTTGTAAACAAAATTATAAGCATGATCTCATAAGTTAACATTCCTGATAGGTATAAATTCCCTAGTTCTTTAGGACTCTGGCATATTGTGACATATTTATGCATTACATTTCTGTTATATATTTTGAAACTTTATTTGCTATTTTTTCACCACATATTTTTATTTTTTAAACAATTTCTTAGTTATTTCTTCCTCAGTACAGTGGTACCTCGAGATACGAGTGCCCTAACATATGAGATTTTTGAGATACGAGCCATCGAGCGAGCGATTTTTGCTTTGAAATACGAGCAACAGTGGAGATAGGAGTAATTGCGCGGATCGGCCGGCTGCACACGACCCACCAGTTTACCGCGACTCGAGCGTCTCATAGTTTCCCACGCCTCAAGGTTATGGAACGAATTCAACTCGTATCTCGAGATACCACTGTACTTCAAACTGTGCTTTCAGTTTTCTCTTTCATGGGTGCTATGTTTTTTAGAAGCTTGTTTAGATCAAGTTAATGGCCTTTTTAGGATTCCTCCACGTGAACAGGAGTTCACTTTTTGAATAATAAAAATTATGTCACGGGGAGGGGGGGGACAATCTGGATTTTAAATGCTTAGGTGGCGTGTGGCCAAAGGAAGGTTGGGAACCACTGCACTAAACCTACTGCACAGCATAGCCAGTAACTAAGATTTCCCTTCTTTTTTCCTGTTGGACCCCATTTTTTGGATCCATACCTCCTTGTTCTTGGTTTATTTCATCGCTTAGTGCCGTAGTCGGCAAACTGCGGCTCGTGAGCCACATGCAGCTCTTTGGCCCCTTGAGTGTGGCTCTTCCACAAAATACGATGGCCTGGGCAAGTCTATTTTGAAGAAGTGGCATTAGAAAAAGTTTAAGTTTAAAAAACTTGGCTCTCAAAAGAAATTTTAATCATTATACTGGTGATATTTGGCTTTGTTGACTAATGAGTTTGCCGACCATTGGCTTAGTGGAACATATCCTTATTTCCAAGAGCACCTATTTTTTTTATAGTATTCTATTTATGTCTCAAGTCAATAAAATGTTCTTTTAAAGGTATTTTTATTCTGTTGAAGACTTTTCCTGCTTCTTTCACTGCTGTTTCTTAGTTTGAGTACTTTGTTCTTTTTGTTCTGTCTCAACTGGGAAGGTTTTCTCAAATATCCAGTGAGGCTTAGATGGGTGTTTGTATTTAAGAATGAGGCAGTAAACAACTGTTTGGAAGCTGTTGCACAAGCAGGCTTGCTGACTACAGTAGTCCCCCCTTATCCACCAGGTTTGCCTCCCATAGATGTCTGAAACCAGACAATATTAAACACTATGTATACTATGTTTTTTTATGCACATACATCCCTGTGATAAAATTTAACTTATAAATTAGGCACAGTAAGAGATTAACAACAACATAATAATATAGAACTATTATAACAATATACTGTAATAAAAGTTATGTGAGTGTGGTCTCTCTCAAAATAGTTATTATACTATACCCACCCTTTTAGTGATGTAAAATGATACAATGTCTGATGAGATGAAGCGAGGTGAATAACGTTGTGATGTAGCACTGGGTTCCCATAAGGGTTACTTGAATATAAGCACTGCGTACTGAGACAGTCCATTTGATAACCCAGGCAGCTACTCACTAAAGGGTGAACAGCATAATCAGTGTGGAGATGCTGGAAAAAAGAATGACTCATGTCCTGGAAATGATAGCACAGGATAGCAGAAGATTTCATTATACTATTCAGAATGGCACTGAAACAGCAGATAAGGGAGGATTATTGTATTCGTCTTCGTAAAACAACAGAAGGCTAACTGGCTTTTTCATTGTATAATTCCTGAACATAACTATAGTAGAGCTCTACAACACCACTACCTATTGGCTGTTACATTTCAACAGAATAAAAATACCTTTAAAAGAACATTTTATTGACTTGAGACACAAATAGAATACTATAAAAAATAGGTGCTCTTGGAAATAAGGATATGTTCCACTAAGCCAATGGTCGACAAACTCATTAGTCAACAATACCAAATATCACCAGTACAATGATTAAAATTTCTTTTGAGAGCCAAGTTTTTTAAACTTAAACTTTTTCTAATGCCACTTCTTCAATGTCTTATATCCACCTGGCTTGAATTATACAGGGGAAGGCAAGGGAGTAATTTCACCATTTAGTTTGTAGGCATTCACATAATTCCAGATTTCAGCCTTGTACCTTACCACACCCCTCCCTACTCCATCCCTTTGTAGCTATTTCCAGATTTGGAATCTTTCTAATTATATTTATTTAGAAAACAAATCTCAGGTCTCTTATGTTTAGTTGGGGATTTGGAGTAGAGAACTGAAGAGGCAGGTCAGAATTTGCCCACCTGGGCAAGTGATATTGGTTAAGAACAAATTAAACACTAAAACAAAATGAAAGTACTGATATTTATATACATAAAAGCATAAGCAACAGTTCAACACAATGACCACCAGGAGGCAGATGCTCAATGCACAGGCAGGGAGGGAAACATGGAAAAGACTGATGAATCTCGGAGGGAACGGGGAAAGGGGAAGAGATTAATCAAATATCTTACATATATATTAGAGGCCTGGTGCACGGATTCGTGTACCAGTGGAGTCCCTCGGCCTGGCCTGCGGGAATTGGGCAGAAACTAGCAGTCCAATATCCCCTGAGGGGTCCCAGATTGCAAGAGAGTGCAAGCCAGGCCAAGGAACCCCACCAGTGCACAAACCCATGCCTCTAGTATGAACATCCTATCTACTAAAAGGCTAATATGTAAACTGACCAGATGGCAGAACGACCGGTCGTTATGATGTGCACTGACCACCAGGCGACAGACGCTCCCACCTCCATGGCAGCACTAAGGATGTCCAACTGACAGCTTAGGCCTGCAGGGAGTGGGCCTAAGCCAGCAGTTGGACATCCCCCAAGGGCTCCCAGGCTGCGAGAGGGTACAGGCTGGGCTGAGGGATCCCCCCCAAATACACGAATTTTGTGCACCAGGCCTCTAAAACACACACACACACACACACACACACACACACACACACACGAACTTAATAAAAGGTGGTACAAATTAAGGAGGGGAAATACATACATAAAGGTGACTTAAGGCTATAGTTATAGATCTCTCTTCTTTGTTAAGCCAGTAATCAGTTCTTTATCTACTTTCCAGCTTCCCAAAATTTCAATACCCCTTTTCCACTATTGTTTTCTTCTCAAGTATCTTTGTTCTTAAGGGTTTATACTTCTTTTATTCATGTACTATAATATTAGGGCTTTGGAGGAAAAAGAAATAAATGGATATACCATCTGTTATGTAGGAAATCAAATGAAGTTAAACCTAGTCTGAAAATGCCAGTCCCCTTATCTGTTAAATTACCTCCCTAATAGCAACTGTCTACTTGTCTGAATAAAATACGTTTTTGGTGTAGGCCAGGAATCCTCCTTTTTATCCACTTGCCAACCTACTCTGCTGTTTGCCTATAATGCCTTTTTATGATGCTCTTGAAAGCATTAAATCACCTCTCTACCTTGAAGGGCATGTCGAGATTTCAGGTCCCAGCCTCCATTGACAGAATTTTAAAACTGGGCTTTAACTTTCATTAATTCATTCAAACCACTTACTAAGTACCAACTATGTGCCAAGTATTGGGGATGCAAAGATGAGAATATCGTGATACCCTCAAGTTGCCCAATAGGCTAGTCTTATAGCATTTCTTAACTGGGAGACTGTCTGAATCACAAAAAAATGACTTTGAGAACTATTTTCTTAATTCTCTCCAAAAGGGTACATAAGTAGTATCATGCTGGATGCATGGGAGAGAAGCTAATTAATTACACACAATAGATGCCTCAGAGTATTATACAAGTTAAAACATGGTACTGAAGGACTGAAATCCAGTTTGTCTAGTTCAAGCACCTGAGCTTTTGAGTTTTATGTATAAAATCCCTTTTCAAGTGACCAAATATTCTCCTTCCCATGGGAATGAGATAAAAATTATGTTGAAAGTATGGTCTGTTATAAACCTTAACATGAATATGAATAGTACATTGGTATGGAGAATAATAAGGACTACAATGATCGCAAAAAACAAAAGGCTAAGTAACCAAAACTCTGTATTTTGAATAATGAAAGGAAATAGGGAGCCAAATACAGCCAAATTTAAGGAATTTTAAGTAACCAAGATTAAAGAAATAAATGTTTTACATCATAAATATACAAAAATAATAGTTTCTACCTAAATATTTAAGAAATTAATTTCATGCTCTGGCCAGTATGGCTAAATGGTTGGAGTGTCATCCCTTGGACCAAAGGGTCTCGGGTTTGATCCTCAGTCAAGGGCACATACCTGTGTGGCAGGTTTGATCCCTGGTCCTGATGAGATACGTGCAGGAGACAACCAATTGATATGTCTCTCTCATATCGATGTTTCTCTCTCTCTCATTCACCTCCCTTCCACTCTCTCTAAAAATCAATGGAAAAAAAATATCCTTAAGTGAAGATTAAAAACAAAAATGATCAAGTATTACCTAAGATGTAAGAGTTGTCTCATAATTTTACCTTTCATTTAAAAATTAAAATAACAAACATCTGATTAAGGAATGCTTTCCTATTTTTTAAAATAGTAAAGTATATACAATAAGTTCTTATTTTTTAAACATGTCAAATATAAAACCAATTCAACAAGGGAGAGATTATTATACCTTTTTAATAATGTTGCAACCTTCAAAATTTTCTAATAAATTTGTTTTAATAGAATTAAAGGTCAAGCTGCTAGGTTATTTATTTACGAGAAGCCCAGTTAATGAATTTGTGCATGGTCCCTCGGCCTGGCTGGCAATCAGGACCAATCAAAGCTGGCCAGTGGGAGGGACCATGGGAAGTTGGCTGGTGGTAGGAGGTTGGCTGTGGGAGCACACTACTAGTGGGCAGCTCCTGCGTTGAACATTTTCCTCCTGGTTGATGGCTGTAACAGTCACTTAGGCTTTTATATATACAGATTTATTTTAATCCTCACCCAAGAAGTGAGGATATTTCTCTATTGATTTTTAGAAAAAGTACAAAGGAGGGAGGAGGGGAAGGAGAGGCAGCAAGGAGGGGTGAGGAAGGTAGAGAGAGAGACAGAGAGAAGAGAGAAAGGAGAGAAACTTTGATATGAGACACATTGATTGGCAGCCTCCCATACTCACCCCCCAATTGGGGGTGGTGATCAAATCTGCAACCCAGGAACATGCCCTTGACTGGAAATCGAACCTGTGACCCTCTAGTATACAGAATGACACACTAATCACTGAACCATGCCGGCCAGGGCTAGGTTATTTTTGATAATGTATTTTCCTATAGTCTGACATCTAAACAGTCTTACTATACCTAAACAGCCTACTAATATTAGTATAATGATTAATAGAAAAATATTTTAATGATATTTTAACTGTAAACAAAATTAGTACTGGCACTAAAAAGTTAATGGTAAAATAAAAATTTAAGAAATTTTTTATGTAACAGAAATCTCAACTTTTTCACTCCTATTTATCAATGTTTTCTTCTATATAATTCCTCTCATTTTATTCCTGACATTGTTATCTTTATTTTCTCCTGACATTATTATTTAACAGGGGCTTTCATTTTATTTTGTATTTTGCAAAGTCCTATTAATTTGTTGATTTAGCTATACAATACACATTATTTTCAAGTTAGGAAAATGGGCTTAGCTTTCCTTTCTAAATTTGTCTTTTACTCAAACCATTAACATTCTCTTTTAATTGGCGACTTCTAATGCTCTTTTAGCAAATACTCATTAGCTAAGCTTCTTGAGTAATTTCATGTCTTGTAACTTTTCTTTTAATATATGGCCACAGAAAACTAAGAATGCACTGTGTTAAGACAGCAATTACCTTTTGCTCTACTGTGGAGGGTCCCTTTTCAGCTTTGAAATGTTAAGATTCTAATATAACCTCTATGTTAATTTGGCTATAACAACAGTAAGTACTGCCCTAACTTAAAAATTTAAGTTTGAATTAAATGAAGAGAGTACATGAGTCTAACATTAACCACGCCTGATAACTCTTGCACTCGGCAGGTTATTGCTTGATGTGCAAGTTGCGCTCAAAAAAATACAGAATATCTTAAAATTTAAATCAGATTCAAATAAATTTGTTTCCAAATGTGACTATCTTCATTGTTACTATGAACTTTCATTCTTATTCTAAACACAGCAGCATCAATAAAGCATTGAGTGACTCTAAGTTATCCAGGAAGTCCAAGATCAAATATAACCTTGAAATCTAGG
Source organism: Lasiurus cinereus (assembly GCA_011751065.1). Classification (NCBI taxonomy): domain Eukaryota; kingdom Metazoa; phylum Chordata; class Mammalia; order Chiroptera; family Vespertilionidae; genus Lasiurus; species Lasiurus cinereus. The sequence goes on from JAAGEH010000444.1 coordinate 1,354,919, forward strand.
AAACAGGGCTAGTTCAAAGCTTGAGTGCAGGCAGGATGTAGGTGGGTGGTAACTGGGTAATTACATATTCCTTTACCTATAGTCTAACACAGTGGTTGGCAAACTCATTAGTCAACAGAGCCAAATATCAACAGTACAACGATTAAAATTTCTTTTGAGAGCCAAATGTTTTAAACTTAAACTTCTTCTAATGCTACTTCTTCAAAATAGACTTGCCCAGGCTGTGGTATTTTGTGGAAGAGTCACACTCAAGGGGCCAAAGAGCTGCATGTGGCTCTCGAGCCGCGGTTTGCCAACCACTGGTCTAACATTAGGAAAGAAAGAGTCTTCAGTCTCATCTATTGCTCTTAGTCACTAGTTTTTAATGCTTGGTTTTAATGCTAAATGAAGTGCCACATTAATACTAACCATAAATTCTGTCTCAGATGTCATAACTACACATTCAAAATAAACTGCCCTTTCACATCCCAAACACTGAAACCATGGAATGTACTGCTTGTGTTTTCATGGAGTGTACTGGTTGTGTTTTCAATCTGGAAGACAAATGTGTCATTTTAAAAAGAAAAATTGAAAATGGGAATTTCATACCTTGTGCAAGCATGTTAAATTCCAAGAACAGTGCTATGTGGTAAAGTTCCATGGCTTCTTCTGCCCTGGTCATGTTTGGTTTCCCTGCGACGAGAGCCTGAACTTCACTGAGACTCCCCACAGAGGGGCTACAGTGCAAAACAGAGAGGTCCACCACATCGGTATACATACAGTGTAATATAACTTTTGCATATTTTTTTGGTATAATGGACTCATCTAATATAATTCTTGTGGGAGTCCTCAAAGTTCGGTCTGTAATTTCTTCACCAGTCCGTATCCTCCTTTGTAATAAATTTCGAAAAAATGGGGACCGTGCCGAAATAACAGCTTTGTGAGCTTTGTGCTCTTCATCTAAACAGTTCTGGTTTCCACCAAAAGCTTCCACCAGTTCAGAGTCTGAAGAAAAACTCAGGACGACATCGTAATAACACATGTAATCAAAAAGTCCACGCATATCTACATCAAGGGAATTTGGTGTTCCAAATTCTTCACTAAGCTGAACGAGGATATCGACATTTTGAAACCTTGAGTCCTCCATTCCAAACTCTCCAGTATAAAGGTAGTGTAACAAAGCAGAAAACATAGGCATATCTATACCAGCTGTATTGATGTCCATTATGATCTCTGCCCCATACTCAGGTGAGGAAGAAAGCAGTGTTTTAAAAAATGGACATCTTGCTGCCAAAATGGCACGATGAACAGGAAAACAAGTTTCTTGAAATATTAAGTCTACATCAGTACAATACTTATACTCGTAAAGATCGGCCATATCCTTCTGCAATGTCCGGGCTTCTGGTCTAGCCAAACTGGCTTGTAGAGAAAGTTCCTTTAAGGCTGAAGTTCCCTCGTATTCCTCCACTAATGCATTGACATCTCTAACATCCCAACCAGAGAGGAGTTCTCGCATTTGCTTGGCGTGATCAGCAGACCTATTTGATTTTCGACGCTTAATAAACTTCTTTTTGAGGGTGGCAAGGCCAGAGGTTCTCTTTTTTTTGTCTTGTGGTTTCTCATGGTCAAGGCTATATAATTTTGATTCACAACCATAGCCTTGCTGAGAATAGGATGATGTCCCTAAGAAGGAAATTAAACAAATGAAAATGTGTTTTTTTTCTTAAAACATTCATTTGCAACATTCACTTTAATACATATTTCATGCTAAAAATTTTTAGACATTCCTAAACCATGAAAACCACACATCCTGATTTTGTTTTTATAAAGATAAAAAGTTCAAATAACTTGTTTTCATATTAAATAAGGAGTAGAATAATATACATTTGTTGGGGGGAAATCCTGGATGCTGAAAAATTATTTATAACTTTTTCACAGCTCAATTATGTTTTCATTGAAAAAGACCACCAAAATCACAATTCTATTTATATTCACCAAATAAAATGAATTAGAAAAATGAAAACAGTTACCTATAAAAGTCTGTTGGGCTTGAGAATTTCCCCCTACCCTCGGGGAACATGAATGAGGATAGTTAGATGCATTAGCACCCATTTTCTTCAGTCACTCAGGCATTCCATCTGCTGGCTCTTCAGAGTATAATCCCAGAGGCCTTTATGAACTTTCAACCCTGGATCCAGCAGCCTCTTTTCATCCATTTCTTGATATGAAACAAAAATAATTTTATTCATATTTTCAAATGTATCTTAAATTGAATAGTAAAAAAAAAGCAAGCAATTGAAAACTGCTTTTATTCACAAATAATGACATGCTGTCAATTTCACATGTAAAACTTTCAGAAGATGTAAACAATTAACCTTGAATTATGAATCAGTGTTAGCTACAATTTGAGCCATATAATCTACCAATTATATACTTCCTATGATAGTAAAAAGCAACATATCAAACTAATGTAAATATATAGTTATAGAAATTCAAATCACAGGAGGAAAAGACAGGTAATAGTATTCAGACTAGAAAAATAATTTTTATCTTTAGAAACAGTCACCAGTTATTATAATCTAACACCCAATCAATTTACAAAGACTTAGAAGATTGATACCAGTTCTCACTTTCCCCTTATCACATTACACACCAACACAAAACACTTCCATATTGGTTCATTTGAGATTTAAATCTTATCACAAGGCCTTCAAAAAAGCACTCAATTTTATGACTTAAGAGCAGCAGTTCTCAACCTGTGGGTCACAATCCCTTTGGGGGTCAAACAACCCTTTCACAGGGGTCGCCTAAGACATCCTGCATATTAGATATTTACATTATGACTCATAACAGTAGCAAAATTAGTTAAGAAATAGCAATGAAAATATGGTTGGGGGTCACTACAACATGAAGAACTATATTAAAGGGTCGCGGCATAGGAAGGTTGAGAACCACTGACTTAGAGAATCTAAAGCAACCATATAAAGGTTGTAAGATGTCATAAGTCCCACTGGAGATACAGAGCAGCCAGAAAGCATTAGGAAGTCACAGGCTGAGACAAACAGCTTTGGCTATTTGCCACCATATTGAGCACCACAGGGACAGCTGGGGTCTCATCATGAAGGAGTGGCTTGAAATGAAAATGTCTCTGGGACTGAGGGACAGAATCTCTTCCTGGTAGCTCCCAGTCAATGGGAATCCCCTTCAGATGAAGTGATCTGGGTGACAATCACATCTATTGAAGCTCTAATATCAAAATAAACAAAGGCGTTGTCCTAAACCTAACCGATCTGGCTCATTGGATAGAGTGTCAGCCTGCGGACTGAAAGGTCCAGGTTTGAGTCGGTCAAGGGCACATGCCCTAGGTTGCGGGCTTGATCCTTTTCTAATGATGTGATAGAAAAGGAAAGGGGGAAAGGGCCTGTGGGGCTAGGAAAGGCCCACAGGATGCAATGACCCTAGAAAGCTGGTAAATCCGTTTTCTAGGTTCATCATTCTGGGAGCACTCCCTCCATTAACAGCTGACATGGTCAATCTCCATTAGGATGATCTAACTCAGCGGTCGCCAAGCAGTGGTCCGAGAGGTCCAAAAGGATGGTGACTGCTGATACAACTGGCTCACAATAAGTGATTGTAGCTAACCTAACGGAAGGGGAGTAGGGAAGGTATCATAAATGCAACAGAGAGAATTAACAATCCTATGAGAATTTTCTAAAAAGCAAAAAGCAACCTCTCCCCTCAAAAAGAAACCCTAGACTAGCATTCCCAAAGAGTTTCTCCCAAATCTAAAAAAATGCAGGATTAAATAGAGCTTACTAGGTTTCTTTACTTCAGGACAGTTTAGCGTCAGCTTTCAAGTGCTAAGGTCATTATAAATCTCCAAAAGGAAGTATTCAGCATCACTGCCCCAAATTTCTGATTTTAAATTGTATCATGAGCCTGGCCATGTTGTTCAGTAGTTGAGTATCAACCCATGAGCCAGAAGGTCCTCAATTTGGTTCTGATCAGGGCACATGCCCAGATTGTGGGCTCAATCCCCAGCAGGGGGCATGCAGGAGACAGCCGATCAATGTCTCTCATAGATGGTCCTATCTCCCTACCTTTCTCCCTTCTCTCTCTCTAAAGTCAATATAAACATTAAAAAAAAATTGTGTCATAAAAAAATTCAAAAATACACAAAAGAGAATAGTATACTGAGCTCTCAAACCTCCAGATTCCAGAATTATCAAAATTGTTTTAGCTTATATATAAATGTTTAAATTTGATATATAAAGCTTATAGCTAGCACTTAAATGTCTGTTATTAGCTTCTCATTGAAATAAAAATCTAGATACATGTATACTGTGATCACAATCATTATTATAACATCCATCAGTTACTGCGTACTCTGAGCCAGCCATTCCTAAGCAATTTATTTACATGAATTAACTCCTTTAATTTTCTCAATAATGTGAGGTATAGCTGTATTATCATCCCCACTTTACTTCCTTGAAGAAAGTATTTTTTTTTAATTTATTGATTTGAAAGCGACAGAAACAGACAATGATTTATCGCTTCACTTATTTATGCATGTATTGGCCGATTTTTGTATGTGCCCTGACCAGGGATCAAACCCACAACTCTGGCATATTGGAACAATGCTCTAACTGAGCTACCCAGTTAGGGCTTATCCCCACTGTACACAAGGAGAGACAACTAGGAAGTTAGGAAAGTGAAGCATGAAAGGCTTAGTTACTTAACCAAGGTCACAGAGCTGGTAAACTGCAAAACCAGGCTCGGCATTCAGGCTCTGATGAACTAATATTATCTTTGCCATTTTCCCCCTCCTAAATGTTTTTAAAAAAAATTTCCAGAGCAGGCAAACATAGTTCCATTCCAAAAATGAGAAATGAGTATACACCTGACAGTGTAACTTTTGTTGCTTAAAAAGGATCTTTCATGGTAAGCAAAAATGACTTAACTGAAAGGATAGCTCATGAAATCAAAGCAAAAGTGCCTTTCTGAGTATTTACAGATAGACTATATGTTCCTTGATGGCAGGATGACACTTTTTTATACTTGACAGTTCACCCCTCCACCCACTCAATCATCCATCCAATTCTGAGCATTTGCCATCTGCTAGACACTTACATAGGCCTTGGGATACAGCAGTGATTACATCCTGAATAGGATCTCTTATGAAATTAAGAAAAAGACTACTGTTCTGGCTTCCTAGTTTAGAGCCAGACCTTCAAGAATAAGAGTGCATTAAATAAAAAGGAAAAGGTCATTCAAGGTATTAGAAACAGTATGAACAGGACTAACTCCTGTCCTAGTCAGCACCCCACTTCCAGTTCTCATAACCCTATACCTTTATTACCTGCTAATATTGAATAATAATTACTATGTTTCCCAAGGATAGGTACTCAGCCTATTTACCTTAGAATCCTCACCATCACCACAGAGAACACAAAGTAGATATAAAATTATTTGAGTAAATAAATGTTAGCTATTATCATGAATGTTGATAAATAATGTGTCTAAGGCCTAAAGAGTTTTTATGATGAATGTATGGGGAGGAGTTGGGTCAAAAAGCCTCAAAATTCATATTAAGGTGTTGGGCCTTTATTCAGAACACAATGGAGTGAATACACAATACAATACATAGATGATGTATTATAGAATTGTATCCTTGAAATCTATATAATTTTATTAATGTCATCCCAATAAATTCAATTAAAAAAGAACACATGGAGGAATTACTGGAGCAAAGCACAGAACAACAGTAGAGAAGCATCATTATATTTGTGTTTTAGAAAAATTACTAAATATCCTCAAGGTAGAAGATACCTTTTCGAAGATTCTTACTATGGTCCCGAAAAGTGTTATTAAGCATCTGACTTTCCCTATCTTTAAAATGAGGATATCACCTACTTTGCAAGGTTGTTTTAAGAGTTAAATCCAACATAATAAAGAGCTAATGTGCTAATTAGACCAAACAACAGAACAACCTTCCAGACGAAGCCGGGACTGAAAGGGCTGGCCAAGGCAGCTGGGGCTACGAGGACCAGCCAGGGATGTGAGGGTCTGTGAGGGCCAGCAGATTGCGAGGGCTGAGCCCCTTGCATGAATTTCGTGCATCATGCTTCTAGTCCTATCTAATTAAAGAGGGAATATGCTAATTGATCCTCACGCCATCACAAAGATGATGGCATCCACAGCCAATAAGAAAGGAATATGCCAATTGACTCGCACGCCCTCAAAGATGGCAATACCCACAGCCACAAGATGGCGGCACCCAGTCCCCTCAGCCCTGTCAGGGCGGCAGGCATGTGGCAAGGCTGGACCCGCCACACACACCTGCCTCTGGAGTCCCCCAGTCTCCTCAGTCCCCCAGCTATCCAGGGCCAGCCTAAGGCACAGGCAAGCCTTTAATGGCGGCTGCCCAGCTGCCCAGGGCTGCCTGAGGCTCAGGTAACCAGGGCTGGTCATGGCTTCTGCTGCCCGCAGTGGCAGCAGTAGAGGTGTGATGGACTGTTGCCTCCTGCCCTTGAGGGCTCCTGGACTGTGAGAGGGGGCAGGCCAGCTGAGGGAACCCCCTCTAAGTGCATGAATTTTCATGCACTAAGCCTCTAGTAAGATAATAAAAATGAACTGGACATTGGAAAGCAGAAGTAGCTCATCACAAGAGAACAGTTTTCATGAGGGACCTGGTATTGTGACAGGTCTTACCTGGCCTAGATGAAATACATATTAAAGATTTTCAGATATTCTGAAAAATTCAGTTTCTAGACAAAGCTGAGGACCAATTACTGGAAAGTGATAGGTAAAGAACCTATGCAGTTACACTAGAGAGACCTGAATGGACCTCTTACTCTGCCACTTTTACCTAGAGCTCATACGCAAAATGCTTTGTCCAGACTTAAAAGCTCAGAAGATCCTCCTGAAATAACAGGCAGAAAATGAAAAGACGCCTGACTCTCAGCCCCAGGCCTTGCTTATCCCCTTGCCTGAACCTTTGGCAGTGCCAACTAAAACCTGGTGAGGAAGGATGCCAGGCCAGAGAATTGACAAACACAGCGGCCAAAATAGGAGCTGCTTGGCTCTACCATTCCTCACCAAAATGTTTGTTGTTTTCTCCTAGCATCTAGATCCCCCAACACCAATTGAGGCAGCTCTAAAAGGGCCATTTTTTTTTCTCCAACAACTAGGAAAAAGGGCCTACAAGCAGAAGGTTTCGGCTAGTGCTTTTTAAAAACAATTTTAGCCCTGGCTGGTCTGGCTCAGTGGATAGATCATTGGCCTGAGGACTTAAGGGTTCCAGGTTTGATTCTGGTCAAGGGCACATGCCTGGGTTGTGGGATTCATCCCCAGTAGTGGCCATGCAAGAGGCAGCTGATCAATGATCCTCTCTCATCACTGATGTTTCTGTCTCTCTCTTCCTCTCCCTTCCTCTCTGAAATCAATAAAAATAAAATCAATTTTATGCATTCATGGATTTTACCATATTTGATGTATTTCAATCCTTTGACCTGGGAATTTTAACTCTTGTCAGACTTTATTGTTGAAGAATGTGCCAGAACTCTGACTTAGTAATTAAGGTTTAAATGAGATTTCTTTTTCATAAGCTATTATTAACATCTGCTACAAACTCATCTTGTTCTACCACAAAGCTTTTTTGCTTACCAGAAAATTCTCATGTCTAGTTTCAAGCAAGCAAAAAATATTTTGGGAAAGTCTAAAGACAATGATAACTAGGTCTTATGAAGAAAATTATGGAATTCTCCTCTAAAAAACAATTCACAAGTAAATCCCAGATAAAACAGGCTTAATATTATTTCAAAATATAGAGGGAAAAGACATATATTGGACTTGAAGTTAGTACTGGCATTCAAGTCTCCTTCTAAAGAAAGAAAAAAGGAAAGAAGGGAGGGAGGGAATTAGTAACACAATTCATATATTGCTCTTCCCAGGATTTCTCTTCAGTAGGTAAAGTTTTTTTCCTAACATTTAAGGGACTGTGGAACTTTTTATCTAAGTGAACACTTTCAGAAAATAATTAAGGGCAACTAAAACCATTTTGCAAGTCTGATCTAATTGCTTTTTCCACTTCCTTTTAAAGATAATACCATATCTCAGGTTTATGTTAAAAAATATTTACAAATAACTTTTTAATGTTATTGTTTCATCTTAACAACTCACTTACTGAGCATCTATCTATAATGTACCTACCAGACATTGTGCTACATATTGTAAGCTGTGGTTTCAAAGTACACTGTGTGTGTGTGTGTGTAGAGGCCCAGCGCACAAAATTCATGCACTGGTAGGGTGCCTAGTTGCTGCCAGCTACATACTTCCTCCCTTCCCCTAGCTACCTGCCATTGCTGAGGCCTCCCTCCCTTCCCCTGGCCGGCCCCACCTCTGGTCAAACTCCCAGATGAACTCCCAGTTGAGGGGACAATTTGCATACTATACTTTTATTATATTTAGTATTTGTGTACTAGAGACCCGATACACAAATTTGTGCACTGGTGGGGTCTGGCCACCCTGCTCCAATGAAGGTCGATTGGGCAGGGCCGGTGGGGCGAAGGGAACTTGAAAGGTTCACTGGCAGGCTCTGCCCCCAATGGGGGAGATTAGGGGCTGGGCCGACCAGGGGGAGGGGTCTCAGGAGGTTGGAGGGAGTGATCAGGGCCCCAATCAGGCCAGTTGGTCACCCCAGTGCGCATCATAGCAACTGGTCGTTCCAGTTGCTTGGCTTTTATATAGATAGATATGTGTACACGTACACACACACGCACGCACCCACACACACATTATTGATTTCAGAGAGGAAGGGGGAGGGAGGGGGAGGAACATCAAGGATGAGAGAGAATCACTGATTAATTGCCTTCTAAACGCTACACACTGGGAATTGAGCCCACAACCCAGGAATGTGCCCTGACCAGGAATCGAACCAGGACTTCCTGATTCATAGGTCAACACTCAACCACTGAGCCACGCTGGCCAGCAAAGTACAGTTTTATGGAGAAGTCAGACATACAAGCAAGTGATTACAGTACTGTGCAGTAAGGGCTGGAAGGAAGGTCCAAAGTACTAAGAAAGTAATATTTGAACTGGGTCTTTAAGAATAGAGAGGATTGTATCAATCAGATTTTTTTATGGCAAATAATGCCAAAGAATTGGCTTAAACAATAAAAAAGTTATTTGTCATGAGAAGAAATCCTGGGTTAGGGAAAGCCACAGGCCCAATATATGTTATATATTTTAGACTCTAAAATAATGTTATCTGGACCCAAGTACATGCTACTTCACTGCTCTGTCATCCTCAGGGCATGCTTTATCATCCCAGTGGCAATTTGGGTCACATGTTCTCTTGTTCATATACAAAAAGGGAAAAATCCTCTCCCCCCAAAATAGAATGTCTCCTTCCTTTCAATCTTACTGGTACAAATAACAGTTTACGGGGAAATGCCTTGAGTTGACTGGCTTGGAGTAATAAAAATCTAGCCCTGGAAGGGGAGATGAATCATCATCTCAGTCTCCTAGATGACAAAGAGTAAGAACTCCAAGCACTGGGATAAACACATGAAAAACAGAAGCACAGAAAACAAGCAGCAGCTTGGTATGGCTGGAGTGATGGGAAACCTAAGATTGAACACAGTCTCAAAGTTTTGTGAATCTGGTCTTTATTCCACAGACAAAAGTTAACACAGGTTTAGGTAGGCAAGTAACATGCTCCAACAGGATTTTTAACAAACATAAGATTGGTAGCATTTAGAGAATAGCCAGATAAAACGTGGAAGAGTAGGAGAATAACTGGCAGAGACTATTCAATAAATAGTCCAAACTAATAAGAATTGGTAACAGGGAGGTAAAGGATGGAATAAATACTACGTGGCAAAGCAGCTATGTAAGATACTGCTTATAAATAATGTACGGTATATACATACATAACACATACATATATATTTTTTTGTTTGTTTGTTTTACATATGAGGAAAATTAAATCTCAGACAGGTTAAGTGGCTTGTTTAAAATCACATAAACAATAGTCAGAATCTGAATGGGGGTTTGAATTCCAGTATGTGTTCTATCACAACAACTGGTGTATCTAAACACTAAACAATGCTCAAAAAGAGGGACTTTTAAAATTTTATTTTAGAGAGAGAGGGAAAGAGAGAGAAACATTAATCGGCCAGCCCCGGGCAAGAATTGAACAGGCTACCTTTCAGTGCAAGGACGATACTCAACCAATTTGAGCCACAATGGTTAGGGCCTGAATTCTATGACTTAAAAAATGTGATGTGGATTGGATTGTGATGATTCCTGTTTATTCCAACCTTAACATGATATTCCCCACATAGGTTTAATGTCAATTTTAAAACTTAGTACATTATATGTTTTTGTGTGTTTTTTTTTAATATATTTTTATTGGCTTCAGATAGGAAGAGAGAGAGAGAAAAATCAATGATGAGAGAGAATCATTGATTGGCCACCTCCTGTACACCTCCTACCGGGGATTGAGACCACAACTGAGCATGTGCCCTTAACCGGAATCAAACCTGGGACTCTTCAGTCTGTAGGCTGCCGCTCCATCCACTGAGCCAAACCAGCTAGGGCCACTCTGTTTTTGAAATCTCTGTATAATTAAAGATAGTAAGAATGTGAAAGACTCAATTTATAATGCCAAATTTATACAGTCAACATTTTAATAATTTAAAAAATTTAAAAACCACTGCAGTCTTGCCGGTGTGGCTCAATTGGTTGAAGAGTCTTCCCAAGCAGTGGAAGGCTGCTGGTTTGATTTCCAGACAGATCACCTGTTTGGATTTCAGGTTCCATCCCTAGCTGGGGCACGCGTGAGAAGCAGCCGATCAATGATTCCCATCGTTGATGTTTCTATCTCTTTCCCCCTCTCCCTTCCTCTCTGAAATCAATAAAAACCTATATATTTTATATGGGCAAATAATTTAAATTGATATTTCTTCAAAGAAGATATGCAAATTAAAATTATAATGAGATGTCATTCACACCCATTAGTATGACTATCAAAATAAAAAAGCAAGTTGTTGAGGAAGTGGAGAAATTGGAACCCTTATACAGTGGTACTTCGAGATAGGAGTTTAATTCGTTCCGTAACCTTGAGGCATGGGAAACTGAGACGCTCGAGTCGCGGTAAACTGGTGGGTCGTGTGCAGCTGGCCGATCCGAGCGATTACTCGTATCTCAACTGTTGCTCGTATTTCAAAGCAAAAATCGCTCGCTCGATGGCTCGTTTCTCAAAAATGTTGTATGTTAGGGCACGCGTATCTCGAGGTACCACTGTATAGTGATAGTGGGAAGGTAAAACTTTCTGGGTATACATCAAAAGGAAATGAAAGCACACACTCATATATTTATACACTCATGCTCACAGCAACATTACTCACAACAGCCAAGAAATGGGAGCAAGCCAACTATCCATTGACAGATAAATGCATAAAATGTAGTATATTATATATATATATATAATATACTAGTATATATATATATATATACTAGAGGCCCGTTGCATGATATTCATGCAAGAATAGGCCTTCCTTTCCTTGGCTTCACTCCCAGCCACCCAGGAGCGGGCAAGTCCTCACTTCTGTCCAGACCACCACTCCTGTAGCTCCTTCTGCCATTCCCCCTCCCCCTCACAGCAGGCATTCTGCCCCTCCTGGCTGCTCCGTGCCTGCATATGCAAATTAACCCTCCATCTTTGTTTGGTTAATTTGCATACTTACTCCGATTGGTTGTGGGTGTGGCAGAGGTATGGTCAATTTACATGTTTGTCTATTATTAGGTAAGACAATGGAATATTATTCAGCCTTAAGCATTTGTACGCGGTGTCTATAGATGCAAGCAGTGGACCTTTTTAAATTAAATTCAAAATATTGTGGCAGTTAATTAAAAAGGAAGAAAATTCTGACAAATGCTACAAGATAGATGATCTTTGAAGATATAATGCTAAGTGAAATAAGCCAGTCATATAGGATAAATATTGTAAGATTCTTATATGAGGTCTCCTGGTTGACTGGTGGGTGTCATGAAGATATGGTCAATTTGCATCTTACTCTTTTATTAATGTAGAGACTAGAGGCTTGGTGCACAAAATTCATGCATGGGGGGGGGTCTCTCAGCCTGGCTTGCACCCTCGCCAATCTGGGACCCCCTCGGGGGACGTCCAACTGCCGGTTTAGGCCTGATTACTGTGGGACAGTCAAACATCCCTTTCACAATCCAGGACTGCTGTTTCCTAACTGCTCACCTGCCTGTCCCTAACCACTTCTGCCTCCCAGCCTGATCGCCCCCTAACCACTGCCCTGCTGGCCTGATTGACACTTAACTGCTCTCCTGCTGGCCTGATCGCCTCCAACTGCCCTCCCCTGCAGGCCCGATTGCCCCCAACTGCCCTCCCCTGCCAGCTTGGTCGCTCCTAACAGCCCTCCACTGCTGCCAACTTGTGGCGGCCATCTTGTGACAACGTGAGGGTGGCCAGCTTGTGGTAATGTCACGCAAGGCGTCGCACAAGGGCATAATACCACTTAGGCTTTTATTATATAGGATATTCAATACAATAAAAACAAAAACAACACCAGCTCTGTACCCTTCCTATTGATTATCCTAGTCTAAGATTTTATCTCTTCATATGCAGGTAACTACAATAGTGACTGGTTCAGTCCAGTGGCTTCTCACTCTAGCTCAATTTGTAATTGATGGGTCCATCCTTCTGGTAAACATATTAATGTCTGGCCTCCAAACTTTCAAAAGCTTCCCATAGCTTGAAAATCTAAATCTCTTCAATCCAGTAGTCGAACTCTTATACAGAGAGAAATCTTCCAATTGTCTCATGTTTTCCTTTTAGTCCCTCAAAGAAATTTAGTAAGCTCAGCCTAGCTTCCCTCCGTTCCCCTCCCCCAAAGGTAATCTCCACACTATACCAGTACTCACTGCTCCAATCTCTCTGTAAATCTAAACCCTCAAAGGCTAGCTCAAGTCCC
>JAAGEH010000444.1:1377904-1499893 GCA_011751065.1 Lasiurus cinereus
GCTACATGCCCTTGACCGAAATCGAACCTGGGGCCCTTCAGTCCACAGGCCAAAGCTCTATCCACTGAGCCAAACCAGTTAGGGCTCCAAGCATTTTGGGGGGGAAAAATTCCATCTCTGTCTGTCCTACCATGGAATAAGTCCAATCTGGTTTCAGCAGGGCCCATAGTTTTGCTCCATATTAAAGTCCAACTCAGTCCAGCACCTGCTAGCTTAGCTTGTGTTCCTAGCTATAGTCCCATTTTGTATGGGGTCCGCATGAGCATGGACCATGTGGCTGCATAGGACGACATGGCTATGGAGGGAGAACAGGGGGGCGCAGAGCAAGTGTGGGTGACGGAGCAAGAGAGAGCAAGAGGACCAGGGTGAATAAGAGAGAGGGCATTCTTTGGATATTTTAACCAGGAACTTTCCAAGATTTTGTGTGCTTCTCATGGGGTCCACCCCCTCGCCAATATACATTGTTTGTCAAGCTAGACTGACAAGCAAGCTCCTCTCTGTGCCCCCCAGATTTCTACTGCACCCATGCCTATCTCTTCCTTTGTTTGATTTCTTCCCCGTGATCTGCTGGTAATGGATCCATGGTTTCCAGGGGAACGTGAAGCTGTAGCTTATAATGTCTGCCTTCCCTTTGCTTTCTTTCTTTATATTTAACAACTAGCTAATTACAATGATAACATTTCCACCTTCCTTCTTCCTCATAACCCCACATTTTCCCCAATTGAGTGGTTTGGGTGGGATTGATCCTATATTTTATACCTGGTATCCTGATTTAAGATGTTCAGCAAATGCTACTTCCCTGGCTTTAAAGATAGGTTCAGGGGAGGAAATGTAACCCCAACAAGAGCCCGGATGCGGTGAAATGTTTGCTAGGACTTCTGGAAAAGAACATCTGTCCTTGTACAGAATTTGCTGGAAGAGTCTCCTGTTTCTGTTGAATATGACTGAAAAGGAATGTAGCCTCAGGGGCTCTTGGCAACCATCTTTCTACCTGAGGGGAGACTGCTTCAGGATACAGCTAACTTGTACCCTAAAAAATGGTGTCCCGGGTGACATGATTAGAGATGTTATAGCAGAGCAAGGAGGATGGGCCAGGTACAAAAATTCCCAGGATGCCTAGCAAGGAGCAAAATTGGGAAAACAAGAACCTTGCCCCCAGGGTAACCTATCCTCCCCCAGCATATCACTGGTCATGAGGTTTAAACACTCTGACCTTTTCTCCCTAAAGTTAACATCTAGGCCTCAGTTGTATTTTAGCTCTAGGCCCAGAAAAGCAGCAAAACCAGACAAATGACCCTGTGGCTGCCTCAAGACCAGCTGTATTGACTAAAGAGCCCCTGCCCTGGCACCAACCAATCAGTTGAGACCAGGACCCTGGAAGAGAACACTGGAAAACTGATGAATATTCTATTGAGACCCTCCCCTAAGATTTCTGCCTGTAAGAGAGAGATTAATATTCTCAACACCATGGACCTAGGAGGAGCTCTCCCCGAATGGAGCTCGCCCAAGCCATTCCCTTCCTTCCTTCTTTCCTCTAAGCCTTAGAGTTGAAGGGACTCCATGAGAATTGCAACCAGGGGAGCATTGGGCAGTGGCAGCTCATCCTGGGCTAACCCCAGGACCGGTCCCAAAGCCCCCCTTTTTTTCTGACGTCTCAATGAGCCAAAACAGCCTAGCCGGGGCTCTACTGTTGCTTCTGCTATTCTCTTCTCTGTTTCACTATTCTGAGTGTGTTTTTGCAGTGGCCAATGAATTCTTTCTTGCTTTGCTGATGTCTGTCTCTTGATGGAAATCTTTCCTTTAAGAAAACAAGAACCGCCCAAAACCGGGTTGGCTCAGTGGATAGAGCGTTGACTTGCAGACTAAAAGGTCCCAGGTTTGATTTCCAGTCAAGGACATGTATCTTGGTTGAGGGCACATCCCCAGTAAGGGGCGTGCAGGAGGCGGCTGATCGATGTCTCTCTCTTATTGATGTTTCTAACTCTCTATCCCTCTCCCTTCCTCTCTGTAAAAAATCAATAAAATATATATTTTTAAAAAAGAAGAAGACAAGAACCAAGGTCTCGTCATCATGCCAGTAACAGAGATGCTGTTATGCACAAAAATTTTAACTTCCACATTTGTCTTTTTTAAAAATATATTTTATTAATTTTTTACAGAAAGAAAGGGAAAGGGATAGAGAGTTAGAAACATCGATAAGAGAGAAACATCGATCAGCTGCCTCCTGCACATTCCCTGCTGGGTATGTGACTGCGACTAAGGTACATACATGCCCTGGACCAGAGTCGAACCTGGGACACTTGAGTCCCCAGGCCAACGCTCTATCCACTGAATCAAACCAGTTAGGGTGAAAGTCTTTATAAGCAAGATTTTATTGAACCAAAAATGCTAGCCAAAAAGGGTGGTTTGGGGGCATGGACTTAAACCAGCAATATAGCTAGATAGAAAAGACAACATATCTGTCATCCAGAAATTTTGCAAGCACTTTCATACATCAAATGGAAAGATGGGGAAGGAAAGAGGTAGTCTTGAATGAATTTACTGAGCTATAGGCAAAGGGGAGGGGAAGGTGAAGGGCCAGTTCTGGGATAGTAGTCTGCCTCAAGAAATGTCCACTCTTGTGGGCTGTTTGGGGCTGCAGTCTGGAAACCCCACATAAGTGGAAGCTGCTGAATGCTGCTGGTGCCTGGCTAAAATAATCTGTGAGCCTTGGCCGGTATTGTTCAGTGGTTAAAGCCTAAGCCTGCATACTGAAAGGATGTGGCTGGGTTTCAGGTTTGCCCCCCACCCCTGGTTGGGGAGCATGAAGGAGGCAACCAGTCAATGTATCTCTCTCACACTGATGTTTCTCTCTCTCTTCCCTCGACCCCTTCCTTCTACTCTTTCTGAAAAGCAATAGGAAAAATACCCTCCTCTTCCCACTCCTCCTCCCCCTCCTCCTCCTCCTCTTCTTCCTCCAACTCCTCCTCTTCTTCTTCCTTCTCCTCCTCCTCCTCCTCCTCATCATCATCATCATCTGCAGAAATAGCAATCTGCAAATTGATCCAAAATTCCACAGGAAAACAGGAATGTTAGAAGTCTTTTGTTAGTTGGTCAGTATCTGTGAACAGACTAACAGATCTTTTTCTTTAACTCTTTGGCCACTGTAATTTAATGTAGAACGTTTTAGAAAAGTCAATGCTTAATTAAGCTGTCCTGAAATTAGTCCTGCCTTTGTCCTTTCCAATTATGCGAGCCAACAAATTTCATTTATCTTTATGTTTTCCTTAACATTTATCCAAGTAATCTTAACTGATACATATACTTTCTCATTTCCATATTCCCATTCAAAGAGTGAAAAGTTAACATCGGTGGTGCATGGGCAAGCTAACTAGCCATCAAAGAGGATGAATAATGAAAAATTGAATTTATTTAAGGAAAAGGGGATGGGAGATGGCTAGCCAAAAGGATATCCAAAGGTAAAAGCTACACCAAGCGTATCAAACTCATAGCCCATGGGCCACATGCAGCCCACAACAAATATTTTTGCAGCCCAGCCAATATAATGGTATGCAAGAAAAAAAATTTTTTTTTAGAAATGTTTTAATAGCCGAGACCGGTTTGGCTCAGTGGATAGAGCGTCGGTTTGCGGACTGAAAGGTCCCAGGTTCGATTCCGGTTGGGGGCATGTACCTTGCTTGCGGGCACATCTCCACAGTGGGGTGTGCAGGAGGCGGCTGATCGATGTCCCTCTCTCATCAATGTTTCTGACTTTCTATCTCTCTCCCTTCCTCTCTGTAAAAAATCAATTAAAAAAAAGAAATGTTTTAATAAAAATTTCATAACTTAATTTTTACAATATCCTGTTATACATAACTGGAGGCCCGGTGCATGAATCTGTGCACCAGTGGGGTACCTCTGCCTGGCCTGTGTGATCGAGCCCAGACCAGCTCTCCAACATCCCTGAGAGGTCCTGGATTGTGAGAGGGTACAGGCCAGGCCGAGGGACCCTACTGGTGCATGCTCTGGGATGAGAAGGGACACAGGAGGTTGGCCAGCTGGGGAGGGATCACAGGAGGACTCCAGGGTGTGTCCAGACCACCTTGCTCAGACCCCAGTCGGAGTGTCTGCCTCCTGGTGGCCAGTGCACAGCATAGCCAGTGGTTGAGCGGCTGAGCGGCCTTAGCATATCATTAGTATATTATGCTTTGATTCGTTGAACAGCTGACTGGTGGACTGGACACTTAGTATATTAGGGTTTTATTATATAGGATTATTAATAATGAACTACAAGGTTCACTAATGACTAATTACTATAATCTTGTTGCACAGGCACACCATTCCTTTCCACTAATTCTAGCAGTGAATATTTTAGCAGCCAATTGCCATGTCATTAGTCTCGGTCTAACTTGTGTGCACAACAGGAAGTATTTCACTTTCAGAGAACAGGAAAAATAGGTTTATTTGTGTTACGCTTTATTAGTTTGCTCAGGATGAGCTGCCGCTATCCATTGCTCTCATGGTTGCAAGTCTCATAGAGTCACTTAGAGATTGGGGGTCACATGCCTGTGGGGGGATGGCACAGGCATGCTTCTTGAAGTGAGAGTGGGAACTGGGTCCTTTGTCCTGAGTGTGTTTGTTTCTTTCTTACAGATGGCAATCTTAGGGGAATTTTCTGGGGAGGATCTTAATAGAATATTTGTAACTGGACAGTGAAGGGGTCTGGGCTGCTTATCACTAATTGAGTCAAGTAAGGAGAGACAGGAGTGAATTACATATGAGTATCTATTCCAATAATGCCAGCAGTATGGGAGAGCATGCTGCAGGTCATCCAAAAAATCTGCACTGCACCCCACATAGTAAGCCTGCTGCTTATATTGGGTAGAAGGACAAAGATTATGTGGGGAAAGTAGGAATTACAGGCATGGGAAAGCAGGCACAGGATACTTATCACAGGTTGCAAGTCATGTGGGCTAGGGGTTGGGGGGGGAGGGTGTGCCGCAGAGGGTGGTGTAGATTACAGGCAATAGGGGCTGGGGATTATAAATTAAAAAATATATATATTTTATTGATTTTCTACAGAGAGAAAGGGAGAGAGATAGTTAGAAACATCAATGAGAAAGAGATATCAATCAGCCACCTCCTGCATGCCCACACTGGGGATGTGCCTGCAACCAAGATACATGCCCTTGACCGGAATCGAACCTGGAACCTTTCAGTCTGCAGGCCGACGCTCTATCCACTGAGCCAAACCGGTTTGGCGGGGCCGGGGATTGTAAAGAGCAGGTGCCTCTGGGACTAGATTGTTTCAGCCGCTATGTTGTAAATCTTTCCATGATGATAGGCAGTTCTCAGGAGAGGAGGATGGGCTGCATTCCGATGTTAGCTCCCAAGTCCCAGGTGTACAAACTCCCAGCCAGGTTAGAATGTGCTTTCTTTAATCACCACAAAGCCACGGTGGTTAACAGAGCATGATTAATATTCCTAATAATTGTAGCTGGTTCCCAATATTCTATTTCTGCCACTAACATGTTCATCAGTTTTCTAGGTGTATTTTTTCAGGACTGTGGTCTCTATTGATTGGTCAGGGTTAGGGCAGGGGGTCATTAGTCAATGCAGTTGGTCCTGAGACAGCCAACGTGCCATTCAATTGGCTTTGCTGCTGTTCTAGGCCTGGAGCTGAAATATAACTGAGGCCTAGATGTTATATTTAGGGAGGAAAAGCTCTGGGGGTCTAAACTGCCTTACCAGTGATATGAAAGATCTGGGGTCCAAACCACATGACCAGGAATAGGGGAGGATAGGTTCCCCTGAGGGCAAGGTTCTTGTTTTCCCAGTTTTGCCCCTTGCCAGAGCTTTTAGCCCTGGTTAGTTTCTGTACCTGACCCATCGTCCTTGCTCTGGGAGGGCGGGAGAGGGGTGTCTAACAAAAAGAAATAATGTTACGGAAAACCATAATAAATCAAGCAATGCTCAGAGAGTTTGGAGTCACACTTTATTCACAGTTGGGCTCAGAGAAAATGAATTCAAATTCTAAGCAAAGCTACAAGCAGAACTTCCCTTTTTATTAAGGAGCCAGCCCTGTGTGTGCTTAGTGGTCATCTTGCTGGTGGCCTTGAAAACAGCATAGTTCTATCCACTTAAAAAATACACCTGGCATGGCATTGAGAGTATGGGCATATCTAGTACCTGGCCTACAAGGTCAGACAGCTAAGTCTATTTTCCTCATTATTCAAGCAGGCTAGAAAGCAAAGCTATTATTTTTTTAGAATAAGAGGCCATCTAAAAAAACAGCAGAGAATTCCAAACAGTAGTTTTACAAAATAGGGTTTACCCTTCTCAATATTATTATACTTACTTTATTAGTCTGAGCCTCTGTAGCTAGTCAATGTTAATGCTGAGGCCTGACCTTTGACCTTTTTGCTCCAACTGTCAATCTCTTTTTACTCTAGCGTAACAGAATTTAGTGATACTGAAACTGTTCTCAGTTTTAATAGTGAAGAGACTAAAATTCTGCCACCTTGAAATTGCTTTTGGGGATATTGATGTAAAGTTGCTCATTAAGAAACAAGAGACTCAGAAAGAACCTTTGACCCTCTCCCCACTTTTCTACCCAAGAGATTCAGCCAGAGAAACCTGCTTCAGCATCTTAGGATGCTGCCTTAGCCTATTTTGAATTAAGTGGAGTAAACAAGAGGTTTTTAGGCGTCTGTTAGCTACATAACCCCTGTTGTCCCATTGTTTCTGAGTCACCCAGCAAGAATTTTCCTGCCATGTGTGTTTCCTTCTTCCTTAACTACTGGTAAGTTGTCCATTCTCACTTCTTGAAATCTAATACCCCTTTTACCCACCTTTCTTCTTTGTCCAAACTGTGGGATAAACCCAATATTGCCTCACTGTCTTGAGAATTTTCATGGGCTTTTCATGTCTTTGTGAATTCCCCTGTGCATGTATGAAACTTTGATTTTCTCCTGTTAATCTCTCTCCATTAGTTTGGTTATTGGCCCAGCCAGAAAAAAAGTAGAAAGTGGGAGGAAAAGTATTGATATATATTTTTTTAGCTCCCACAATAGTATTTTTGTTTCAAATGATGTCATTTAAAAAATATATTCTATTAATTTTTTACAGAGAGAAAAGGAAACGGATAGAGAGTTAGAAACATCAATGAGAGAGAAACATGGATCAGCTGCCTCCTGCACACTCCCTACTGGGTATGTGCCTGCAACCAAGGTACATGTCCTTAACTAGAATGGAACTTGGGACCTTTATGTCCGCAGGCCAAGGCTCTATCCACTGAACCAAACCAGTGAGGGCTATGACGTAATTTTTGATAAAAGAAAATTTTGCACAATAATGAACTTGGAACACCAACATTATATTTTGAACTGCCTAAAGACAGCTCTTTCTCAGGATTCTTTGTAATCATGGACAGCAGCTTTTGCTGGACCTTATATTACCATTGTGCTTTCAATTCAAAAGTGTTACTGATGTTACCAGTTGCATAACTCGGAATGTTTTTCCTACCTTCGCAGCCCTTCTGCTCTTGCTGCTTGCTTATCTGAGTTTCTTTCTTAGAGGTCCTGCAATTGTAAAGACAGCCACAAATAGACCCAGAGAGAGGCAATGCTTTCCTCAAAGACCTTCGGCCTGGCCTTTGAATAGCAATTAGATGTGTGTTTCTAGAGAGGAGAAAATTCAGGCTGTTTGAGCCTGCGACAGTGCAGTCAATGCATTATATAATCCTCTAGAACTCTAACGCCAGTTTATTTAGAACACGAATACTTATAAAAACCATATGAAAAATACTAAGTAGGCGAGTGTGCCTTTTGTTTTCCTTGTACACACCAGAGATTAAAAAACAACTTGATCTCTAGGCTGGAGCTCTAATGATGGCCTTTTACATAACTGCAGCAGGAAGGTCCTGGATTGTAGGTCAGTGAGAATGTATTGAATGCAGGGCCCGCTAAGCCCTTTATTGGATATCGGAGAGGTTTGAGTTAATAGTGCTAGTCTTCTGTGACTTGGGGAAGGTTGGACTGTAATTTGAGAAGCTAAAAGTGCTACCTCTTGGGATAGGAGTGGGTGGTTAGGAGTTTAATTGTGTTGTGGCTGAATTTGGAGTTAGATTTCCTGACACTGTCAAAAATAATTTAAGGGTTTTGTCACAGAGAACTACCTAAAATGCTCAATTCTCACATCCGCTGCACTCCAGCCAAAACTTTTTTGAATTTTTATTAGTCTAACCGGCTTGTCTCTTACTGAGCTCTTTCTTAGCTTACTTTAGCATTTCTTATTAACTTTTTCTTTTCTTTTCTTTTTAGTTTAAAAAGCAAGGGAGGGTCCTAACTGGTTTGGCTCACTGGATGCAGCATTGGCCTGTGGACTGAGGGTTCCTGGGTTCGATTCCGGTCAGGGGCATGTACCTTGATTGCGAGCACATCCCCTGTGCAGGAGGTGGCTGATCGAAGTTTCTCTCTCATGGATGTTTCTGGCTCTCTATCCCTCTCCCTTCCTCTCTGTAAAAAAGCAATTAAAAAAAAAAAGAGGCAAGGGAGGGTCCTGGCTAGTTTGGCTCAGTTGGTTGAGCATCCTCTCATGCACTGAGAGGTCACCTGCTCAATTTCAGGGTACATGCCAGGTTGTGGCTGGATTCTTAGTAGAAGGCATGCAGGAAGCAATCTATATTTCTCTCTCATTAAAAAACACACACATATTTGTATTGATTTCAGAGAAGGGAAAGGGAGAGAGAGATAGAAACATCAATGATGAGAGAGAATCATGGGTCAGTTGCCTCAAGTTCGCAACCCGGGCATGTGCCCTTGACCAGAATCAAACTTGGGACCTTTCAGTCCCCAGGCCTATACTCTATCCACTGAGCCAAAGTGGCTAGGGCATCTGTTTCTCTCCCAATAATGTTTGTCTCTCACTCCCCCTCCTTTTCTCTCTCCAAAATATTAATTAAAATAAAAACCTTTTTTTTTAAATGTTGGGGAGGTCCTAGGCAGGCAGCTAGTTGGTTAGAGTGTTGTCCGATATGCTAAGGTTTTGGGTTGAACTCCCCGGTCAGGGCACATAAAAGAGGCAACCTCTCTCTTTCTAAAAAAGAGAAACAAATCTTAAAAGAAAAAAGTTCAAAGTAATATTTTTGGAGATTTGAGGTGACAATGGGTCTATAAGATATGAACAGGTGACGCTTTTAAAAAAAAACAACCCAAATTATTAATAAGTTTTAGAAATAGAATTCTAAATGAAGAACTCAGCAGAATGGGGAGAGGAAAAAGTCAAGGGAATCTTCCAGAATGTAGAAAAAGGGGACAAAAAGAGAAAATTGAAACACATAGAGGACTCACCAAGAAGGGCCAATATTCATCTAATAGTATTTACTTTAAAAAAATAATCCTCAACTGAGGATCTTTTTTTCCGATGGCCTTTTAGAGAAAATGGAAGGAAGGAAGGCAGGGGATAGGGTTTGGGTGGTGGGGAGGGATGAGAAACATCGAAGTGAATTGGATTGGTTGCCCCCCTCTCTAGCCAAGACTGGGGTGGGGATTGAATCGTCAAGAGCCAACTCTCTAATCAGTGAGCCAAAACTGCCAGGGCAGGTTGATTTTTTTATGTGCCCTGACTGGGGATAGAACCCACAATCTTGATGTATCAGGATGTTGCTCTAATCAACTGAGGTACCTGGCCAGGGCTAGTAGTAGTTTCAGATTGGGAATAGAGAAACTTGAGAGAAGGAAATAAATAATAGAAATCTTTCAGAGCTAAAGAAACACCCAAGTGAAACATCCAAGAGATCTCTCCCACTGCTAATTCATATGAATGAAGACAGACCCATATCTAGCCATATCTTGAAGAAATTTCACAAGTCCAAAGACACACAGAAATTCCTAAAAGATTCCATTAAAAAAAAATAGAGGCTACATCAAAGGTTGAGAATTATATTGGCATCACACTTATCAGGTACACTAGATATTGAATATAAGGGGATACTATTTGTCAAATTCCAGAGGGACAGTGATTATAAGCCTAGAGCTCTACAGTCAGCAAAATTAGCATTTAAGTGGGGAGCAAAAGAAATATTTTTTTGACTTGCAAGGACTGAGGATATTTATCAACTACAGGCCATTCCTGAAAGAATTGCTTAAGGATGTTACTACATCAAAATGAAGTAGGAATCTAAGAAAGAGGAAGATACCAGGTTGCAGAAATAGGGCAATCAAAGGAAATTCTAGAATGCTAGTTGTACAATAAGCCTAACAAGGAGATAGTGAGAAGAGATTGGTTCATCTTTTGTGACTTAGAGAGTGGATAAAGGTTTTATTACAATAATAGAGGCCCAGTGCACGAAATTCATGCGCTTGTGTATGGGGGGGTGTCCCTCAGCCCAGCCTGCGCCCTCTTGTAGTCTGAGTGCCTTTGAGGGATGTCTGACTGCTGGTTTAGCACTGCTGTGCTCATTAGCCATGAGCCCAGCTCAGAGCTTCTGGCTGAGCAGCGCTCCCCCTGTGGGAGCACACTGACCACCAGGGGGCAGCTTCTGCATTGAGCATCTGCCCCTTGGTGGTCAGTGCTCGTCATAGGGACCAGTCATTCTGCCATTGGGTCGATTTGCATATTAGCCTTTTATTATATAGGATTAGAGGCTGGCTGCACAAAATTTGTGCAAGAGTAGCGGTCTTCTTTCCCCTAGCTGCTGGCACCAGCTTCCCTCTGGCACCCGGGACCCGGGCTTCCCTCACAGCTCCAGCTTCATCCAGAAGTTTGTCCGGTCTAATTAACATATTGTGCTTTTATTATTATAGGTTACAATAAAGAAATATATTCCATTTTTTCTTCAAGAGCTATGAGTTTGTGATATCACCTTCTCTACTGGGCCCAAACACTGTATTTGATCCTCCCATGAATATTTTTTATATCATTAACAGATAGTGGTTCTTGGTTTTCTTTTTACAAAACAATTTTTTTAATTTGTTGATTTTTAGAGAGAGAAAGAGGAACAGAGAGAGGAGAGAGAGAGAAAGAGAGAGAGTTGTTGTCCCACTTATCTATGCATTCGGTGGTTGTACCTTGTATGTGCCCTGGCCGGGGAGCCCCATTGCAACTTGGGTGTATCCCCATAACGCTCCAATCCACTGAGCTGCCTGGCCAGGACTGTTTTTGGTTTTCAGTGTGGGGAATTAATTTATAGTCAATGGATGGAGGGTTTCGTTAACATTAGAGAACAGAGTATAAAGGTAATACACTCTGCCAATGAGAAGTAACGGCATGTTGAGAAGTATGTATAGGTGCAAAGGAAAGATCAAGTGCAGAGGTGCTAGTCCTTCGCCTTCCCAAGCAGAAAATCAAGGGCTGATCTGTGCGGGGTTGGGGGGCTGGGCAGTTTGGGAGAGAGAGGTAGGAGGCCTAACCGAGGGGCACAGGTTGGCGGGGTATGGCAATGAGAGGAGAAGGGGGTGTTTGAGGGCTGGAGGGAAAACGTGTGCAAGCCCTGGGCTGAGACAAAGCAGGGCAGAGCGGAAGGGGCGGGGCAGAGCAAGGCAGAGCGGAAGGGGCGGGACATAGCAAGGCAGAGCGGAAGGGGCGGGGCCGGGCGGGGCCTGCGGCCAGCGGCGCCTGCGCAAACCCTTTCCCGCCAGCTCCCGAGCTCACGCGGTCCTCGCCTCCCGCGTGCTGCCCGGTCGCCCTCGCTTCGCTTCGCCCGTCTTGGCCTCGCCGCCGCCATCATGCCGCGCCTGATCATCCTCTGCCTGCATCGCCGCAGCCGCCTGGGCCCGCCTGGCCCCCGGCTGGTCCACCTGGCGCCTCGTCGCCGCCACCCGCCGCTGTCCGAACTGGTGAGTGGGACCCGGCCCCGGGCCGCGCCGCCCGACAGAGCGGCGGGCGGGCGGGCGGGAGCACGTGGCCTCGACGGGCGCAGAGGACCCGGCCAGGCCGCTTCCAAGGCCGGGCCTCGGTTGGAGGTGCTGGCGCTGGGGCAGTGGGACCCGAGGGGCCCGAACGGGGACGCTGCGGGCGAGCGCGGCCAGAGGGAGATGGGGCCTCGACCTCTGCGCGCCAAGATGGAGGCAGAGCCTTGGCCGCGACCACCCTCGCGCGCCTCGCGTGTCCCTCCGCGGCCCGGGAAGCCTGCGCGGCACCCAGGTTCCCAAGGTTGGAAGTGAGAGACCGTTAGAGAGAGAGAAAAAAAAATGAATGTTTTTCCCAAAATGGAAGTTAGGTCGTTGAGGAATGGAAACCTCGCTTTTTTCGTTTTCCGCGGGCCCGGGCTCCTCGGGCAACGGCCAGAGTCCTCAAAACGAAAGCGGCTTTTTTTTTTTAATTTAAAAAAAATATATATTTTATTGATTTTTTTTACAGAGAGGAAGGGAGAGGAATAGAGAGCCAGAAACGTCAATGAGAGAGAGACATCGATCAGCCGCCTCCTGCACGCCCCCCACTGGGGATGTGCCCGCAACCAAGATACATGCCCTTGACGGGAATCGAACCCGGGACCCTTCAGTCCGCAGGTCAAGGCTCTGTCCACTGAGCCAAGCCGGTTTCGGCTTTTTTTTTTAATTTTAATTTTTTAATATATTTTATTGATTTCTTACCGAGAGGAAGGGAGTGGGATAGAGAGTCAGAAACATCGGTGAGAGAGAGAGACATTGATTAGCTGCCTTCTGCACGCCCCCCACTGGGGATGTGCCCGCAACCAAGGTACATGCGCTTGACGGGAATCGAACCTGGGACCCTTCAGTCCGCAGGTCAGGGCTCTGTCCACTGAGCCACGCCGGCTTCGGCCGAGAGCGGCTTTTGTTAGGCAGCGGGCGACGGTGGAGGGGGCCATCCTCACTGACGGCGCTGTCCCCGTTCCCTCGCAGGACGTGGCTGTTGGGCTCGTGGTGATTTTTATGAGTTTCCTGACACCGTGCGCCTATGTGCTGAGCAACCTGAACCAGTTCCGGAGACAGTAGGCAGGAGAAGAAGAAGAGCAGCTGTGAACGTCCAGCCAGACCGCAGGAAAGCTGCTGCTTGAAAGGATGCCAAAAGTGCCAAGTTGGATGGATGGGTATTGTGGGCATTCCGTTTCATGACCCTCTGTGTTCGGTAAATATTTTGCACCCTTTTTTAGCACCGTGCATTATAGAGAGTTGAGCTGTTTGGTCATTTACAAATGTTAAATAAAACTGAAGCACTTGTTCATGCTTGGCGTTATGTGGTCACAGATCATTTTCGGCACATCTTGGAAGCTGGGGATAATTTACTGGTGAAAAATGCAGCAATGAGTGTCGCTATGACAGGCCAGGCTTATTGAACATAGTGCCGTTGAATGTTACGGGAGTGAATGCGTATATTTGGTGACTTGGGCATTCAAAAGATTAGATATGTAGTTGTATGGTAAGATAAGCTTAGCTAAATGATCCTTCCTACTATTTGTACTTTATTATCGCCACTTCAAGCAATGAGATCCAGACTTCCCTATACACTGTGAGAAATAAAATTTAAATTTGCCTCTTGACATTCCTACATTTCAGGATTTAGTAAGTACCTGCATACTTTATTGTTCCTCTCCTGAATTATTATCCTAAATCGCCTTTCAGTTTGAAGAATCGTCCATCTTTGAATTGTAGCTCACTCTCCCAATTATGGTGTGACTGGCCAGCATAGTTCAACTCGGAACCTTGGGTTCCTTATCTCCATAATGGGAACTTAAAATTGCCATCTTCTGGGAAGTGTTTTACCTTTGTTCAGTGTTTTACTTCTGGGGGAGCAAGTCATTGAACAAAGGTAAAACACTTCCCAGCCGAGGGCCTGAAACACTAATCAATACATGTACAGTGGTACCTCGAGATACGAGTGCCCTAACATACGAGATTTTTTGAGATACGAGCCGTCCAGCAAGCGATTTTTGCTTTGAAATATGAGCAACATTTGAGATAGGAGTCATCGCGCGGATCGGCCGGCTGCACACGACCCACCAGTTTACCGTGACTCGAGCGTCTCATCGTTTCCCACGCCTCAAGGTTACGGAACGAATTAAACTCGTATTTCGAGGTACCACTGTATATATGCTTACTAGTATTCATACAACAGGTAGTGCATTTCCTGTGGTGGGCCAGGTATTGTGGAAGAATGTAAACCAAAAATAGATCCCTGCTTCTGAAGGGCTTAGTGGACTTGCATTCTAATTTATTCCTCAATTTCCACTTCAAAATTTCTCTTGGTGTTTTTGAGTTCTCCAGAGAAATTGAACCAACATGGTGCACTCGGGTGTGTGTGTGTGTGTGTGTGTGTGTGTGTGCATGAGTGAGCGCACACATTATAAAGAAAGGGAAAGTGAGACTAATTGATTTTAAGGAATTGGCTCCTAATTGTGGATGCTGGCAAGTCCAAAATCTGCGGGGTAGGCCAACAGGCTGGAGACTTAGCAAAGAATTGCATTTTAAGTCAGAAGTCAGTCTGCTGGCAGAATTTAACTCTTTCAGGAGAATCAGTATTTCCCTTAAGGCCTTCAACTGATTGAATGTGGCGCAGTACTTAGGGTAATCTTCATTACTCAGAGTCGATTGATTTAAATAAATGTTAATCCTATCCAAAATATTCCTGCACAGAAACATGTAGAAAAAACTACATGTTTTTTCTACAACAACTATTCCACTCCCTAACTGATTTGGCCAAAGATCTGACTACTATCACAGTTAGGTAAAATAATTTTTTGGAAGGAAACGATGAAAAGGGCCTGTTATAAAATTTATAACTGAGTACAGTGGCTAATTTAAATCTTATTAGTTTGTCAAGATCCACCTTCTCTGTTCACTGGTAGCAAACTCTTACATCCTTTAAAGAGCTCTTGCCAATCAGTGCACAGACTTTATTATTATTATTTTTTTAAAATATATTTTATTGATTTTTTAGAGAGGAAGGGAGTTGAGATAGAGAGAAGCATCAGTGAGAGAGAGACATGGATCAGCTGCCTCCTGCACTGGGATGTGCCTGCAACCAAGGTACATGCCCTTGACCAGAATCGAACCTGGGACCTTTCAGTCTGCAGGCTGACGCTCTATCTACTGAGCCAAACCGGTTCCGGCAGGACACAGACTTTTCAACACAGTGTTCCTGTTGTTGATTTTGAACTTTTTTTTTAAATCTGATTTTAATGCCTTTGTGCTTAAATTTCTGATGCTTGCCTTTATGCTCCAACTAATGACAAATACTGGTCTGCCTTTGTCCTGGTTGGGGAAGAGTATTGAACTGTAGAAGTCTGTTCCTTAGAACTTCTAGTTTTTTAAAGGAAGTAATATTTTTTAAATATGTTTTTATTGATTTTTAGAGAAAGAAGAAAGGAGAGGGAGAGAGAAACATCAGTGAGAGAGAAACATCATTAATTGCCAGTCTCCTGCATGCCCTCCACCAGGGGATTGAGCCCACAAACAGGCCTGTGCCCTGACTGGGAATCGAACTGGTGACCTCTTGTTTCCCAGGGTTGACTCTCAACTGCCTGAGCCACACCAGTTGGGCTATTCCTTAGAACTTTAGCACTCAATTTTTGGAATCATTTATTTGGTACTCTTATTTATTGAGTACTGCTATATAGCCCATTTTGGTGAATTAGCACTGTTGCCCTGTCTTACTTAATTTTAAAAGTGTCATTCAAAGTACAGTTGATTCTTGTTACTTGGGGTAGTTATGTTCTTTAAAGTCACTGTAAACACTGAGTTAGCGAATTCTGAACCATTGTTCTTAGGGGAAATACAAGGTTAGCTTTTTCTGACCCCTTTGTCACATTTCTGTCAAGTTAGCAATACATATCTTGCTTTATGTGTTTTTGTTTAAAGATACCTTATTTAATATGTAGTATTGATTCACTAGAGGCCTGATGCACTAAGATTCATGCAAGAATGGGCCTTCTACCGAGACTGGCTGGCTCAGTGGATAGAGCGTCGGCTTGCGGACTGGAAGGTCCCAGGTTTGATTCCGGTCGGGGGCATGTACCTTGCTGGCGGGCACATCTCCACTGTGGGGCGTGCAGGAGGCGGCTGATCGATGTCTCTCTCTCATCGATGTTTCTGACTTTCTATCTCTCTCCCTTCCTCTCTGTAAAAAATCAATAAAATATATTTTAAAAAAAGAAAAGAAAAGAAAAGAATGGGCCTTCTCCTGGCTGCCTTCGCTCCTACTGGAGCCACCTTTTCTCTCTGGCCTGGCCTTCTGAGGTTTGATGATCTGTTTGATGTTTCTATGTCTGGATCTATTTTTGTTGATCAGTTTTTGTTCCTTATAATCCACAAATGAGTGAGATCATGTGATACTTACTCACATCTGACTGGCTTATTTTGCTTAGCATAATGCTCTCCAAGTCATCCATGCTGTTGTGAATGGTAAGAGTTCTTTCTTTTTTACAGCTATGTAATAGTCCATTAAAAAACTATTCTACTCCCTAACTGGTTTGGCTCAGTGGACAGAGTGTCGGCCTGTGGATTCAAGGGTCCCAGGTTCGATTCTGGTCAGAGCCATGTACCTTGATTGCCGCCACATCCCCAGTAGGAGGTATGGAGGCAGCTAATTGATGTTTCTAACTCTATCCCTCTCCCTTCCTCTCTGAAATCAAGGAAAATATGTTAAAAAAATATTGTCTTCAGTGCTAGCAGACAGGGAAACATAGATTATTTAATAAAAGAATTAGAGCCTTAGCTGATTTGGCTTAGTGGCTAGAGCATCAGCCTGTGGACTGAAGGGTCCTGGGTTCGATTTTGGTCAAGGGCACATGTCTGGGGTGCGGGCTTGATCCCCCAGTGGGGGACGTGCAGGAGGCAGCCAATTAATGATTCTCTCTCATTGATGTTTCTCCCTTTCCCTTTCTCCCTGAAATAAAAAAAAAACATATAAAATAAACGTTAAAGAAAAAAGAGACAGAATGACAGCAAACTTCTCTTCATCAATTAAGAATTCCAGGAAACAAGGAAATATTTTCAAATATTGAAGGGAAAATGATTTTGAACTAGAATCTTCTGTTGAGCTAAATAGTGCCTGAGAGTGTGGGGCAAAGAAACATTTTAGCATATGATAGTAAAAGAAATAATGAAGGATGTATTTTAGTAAGAAAGGAAAGTGAGACCAGAGGGAAAATATGGTACACAAGAAATTATGAGTACAGAAATGGCCAAAATACGTTGGTAAATTTACTTAACTATTGATCAAATGAGTAAACTTCATTTTTAAAAGGTGAACTGAAACTCAAGATAATAACAACATGGGGAATAATGTTTAATTATAGGGAGCAAAGAAATACTGAATAGTTTGAGATTATTAGAAAAATTGATAGTTAAGTTTATTTTAAAATCTAAAATAAACAGTCCTTGGGTTATGTCGGGCTAGACGTTCATCATTTCATGGTCATGTTGCCATCTCCCATCTATATAATAGAGGAATATGCAAATTAGCTGGGACGCCATAATGTCACAAACAGCAGGGGCCTGAGGCCATGCCCCCTGCCCCATGGGTCTTGATGGCTACCTCAGGCTGTGCCCCTTGCCCAGAGGGGTTTGATGGGAGACCTCAGGCCATGTCCCCCACCCTGGTGCCAGGCTGGGAGACCTTAGGTTGTGCGCCCTGCCCCGGCGCTGGGTTGGGTGACCTCATGCCACGTTCCCCACCCCACCGCTGGGCTAGGACCTCAGACTGCATCTCCTAGCTGGCAGGGCTTGACGGGGGACCTCAGGTAGCACCCTCTGCCCCGTGCGGTTTGATGGGGGACCACAGGCTGCGCCTCTCGTCTGGCAGGACTTGACGGAGGACCTCAGACCACAGACTCCACCTGGTGCAACTTGATGGGGGACCTGAGACTGCACCCCCCACATCCCCCTCCCCCAACCCCACCAGAGAGGCTTGATGGGGGTGCAGCCGGTCAAGTCCGAGTCTCCTGGGTTTTTGAAGCATGTGCAAGTGGTAGGTGGGGACCTGACTCTAGGTCCCACGGCACGCACTAGACTCTGACAGGAGGGAGATTTTCATATACATTTTACTAATTTTATTTCATCTCTGACACTTCTATGATAGAGAAAGAGAAAATAGTAATATTAAAAATTTCCTCTTAATTATTTCCCTTTTAATGTGCACAAATTTCATGCAGTGGGTCACTAGTTTATTTATAAAAAAAGTTCTATCATTTTGACATAGGTACATGTGTATGCTTTATGTTTTTCATTATTATCACAAGTAAAGGTTAGGAATTGTTATCTTTTAAATTTTATGTTACTGTTTCACTTCATTAATGCTGTGTATGTGCTCCATGTGAGTGACGTAAGTGCTTATGTAGTTGAGTTCCCACTTAAAATGGTGAAAATCGCACAGTAGGATCTCCAATGTAACCTGAGGGCCTACTATACAAAACTAGAAACAATGTATAGCTTTCAAATTAGCAGAGGGAAAAATGGTTATAGAAATTTTATTAAAATGGGAGACAAAGAAAACTTGACAAACAGCCTCATGAGTATATAAAAAGTTGATTTATGACAAAGTTGCCATGGGATTAAAAATTGTGAGGGAATAATTTAATAAATGGCCTAGTATGATCCGTGTCCATACGGTAAAAAGTAGACCCTACCTCATGCTATACACAAAAATAATTTAATTTGTAATAAAACTTAAAGGTGAAATAGACTTTTAGAATGAAATATAAGATTATCTATACAACCTTGGGAATAGAAAAGAATTTCTTGAAGTACAAAAAGCATAAATTATAAATAAAAACATTGAAAAAGTTGGCTACGTTTACATTTACATCTTAAAACTTCTGTTCAATAAAGACTATAAGCAAAGAGGAAAAACACACAAGATAGCCTGGGAGAAGATACCAGTTTTTATCTGATAACACTTGCCTTCAGTCTGAAGAATTTCATTTAGCATTTCTTAGAGTGCAAATCTGTTAGTGACAAATTCTGTTAGTTTTCTTCTATCTGGAATGTTTTTGTCTTCATTCTGAAGGACATTTTTGCTGGATATAGATACTGTGCTGACACCTTTCTTTTTTCTTTCAGCACTTTAACGATGTTTACTTTGTTACTGGGTTAATACTTTTTTAAAAATATATATTTTATTGATTTTTTACAGAGAGGAAGGGAGAGGGTCAGAGAGTCAGAAACATGGATGAGGGAGAGACATTGATCAGCCGCCTCCTGCACGCCCCCTACTGGGGATGTGCCCGCAACCAAGATACATGCCCTTGACCGGAATCGAACCCGGGACCCTTCAATCCGCAGGCTGACACTCCATCCACTGAGCCAAACCAGTTTCAGCTCTAAGATACAGTGGTACCTTGAGATACGAGTTTAATTCGTTCTGTAACCTTGAGGCGTGGGAAACTATGAGACGCTCGTTGTGGTAAACTGGTGGGTCGTGTGCAGCCGGCCGATCAGCGCGATGATTCCTATCTCAAGTGTTGCTCGTATTTCAAAGCAAAAATCGCTTGCTCGATTGCTCGTATCTCAAAAATCTCGTATGTTAGGGCACTTGTATCTCGAGGTACCACTGTAATACTTTTGAAAAAAGTTTTAAATTGTTTGCTTTATCAAAGCCTCAAGCCTTCCAAAAATTGCTGCTTAAATCAATTTTCTTTTAATCACAAAAATATTTGTCATCTCAGAAATTTACATTATATTCATATTTTCTTTCATAATGATTCCAACTTATTTTACCGAAAGTTACCTCTTCAGCATTATTTTCTTTAATTTTTTTAAATTTGTTAAAAAGATGTATTTTAAATTGATTTAGAGAGAGACCAAGGGAGAGGGGTAGAGAGGCATATCAGTTGGCTAACTCCTACATGCACCACAACCTACATGGATCTAGCCTGCAACCTGGGCATGTGACCTGACCGGGAATTGCACCAGTAATCTGTCAATGAGTGCACAGGATGACAACCAACTGAGCCACCCCGGTCAGGGCTTCAGCATCATTTAAAAAAATATATATATATTTATTGATTTCAGAGACGAAAGGGAGAAGGAGGAGAGAGAGCCTTCAATGATGAGAGAATCATTGATCAGCTGTTTCCTGCATGCTGCCCACTGGGGATGAAGTCTGCAACCTGGGCATGTGATCTGACTGGGAATTGAACCATGTGGTTTTAGCTGGACACTCAACCACTGCACCATGCTGCTGAGTTTCAGCATCATTTTTTACATCACCATTTATCTTTGAAGGATGAAGCTTCTGTGTGGGAGGTGTTTTTGGAAATGAGTAATGGGATTAGCCAGATCAATCTGTCAAGCAGTGAGGTAACATTGTCCAGTCCTGAATACATTTTTGAGTCAAATTACGTTTTGTGAACATTTTGCCAATACCACGAAGCTTAGCTACTGTGTATATTGTAATGGGCGAAGTTGCCCGTACACTTTCTTTGTGCTATGCAGAAACGTGTTTTTAAAAAAATGTATTTTTTTGATTTTTAGAGAGGAAGGGAGAGGAGAGAGAAACATCAATGATGAGAGAGAATCATTGATTGGCTGCCTCCCCTACTGGCTCAAAACCCAGGCATATGCCTTTGGCCAGAATTGAACTTGGACCCTGCAGTCCGCAGGCTGATGCTCTCTCCATTGAGCTAAACCAGCGAGGGCCAGAAACTTAGGTACATATTTTTAAATTGGAAAATATTTATTTTCAATATTTTGTACGTATTATATACAATTTAACATTCTTTCCCTTAAAAGAAGGATTATTTTTTGTTGAGGTGAAAAAACATTGATACAGTCACCAGTTGTCAACAATTCTGACCCTGTGGCTTTTGCTGAATCAACTCGCTGTAATCATTGTTACTCAACTTTCACAATTTAAATTATTTGAATGAGAATGGTTGGCGATTGTACAGTATTTTAATTAAAAAAAACTTTCACATCCATTATATCATTTGATCTGTCCAATAACTATAAGTAACAGAGCAGGTTTTATTGTTCCCATTTTACAGATGGAGAACCCAAAGCTTAGGGAGATTAAAAGATTGAATGAATCTAGAATGAATATGCGGTAGAACTGAGTCTTTTATCTAGTTTTAACTTCAAGTGCAGGCTCAGATTGTCTGCCCACTCTCGATGGTTCTTTTAAGTATATTCTTATTAATATGCAAGATGCCCTTTTCCATCCTCTTCTTTGTCTATTGGCTTTGGTTTCCCAACAAAGGGGCTTCCTAGCGAGGGTTTCTCCATTCTGTGTGGTTGTAAGGGAGCACATGGGGGCTCCTCTAACTCTCCAATCTTGTATTTTCCTTTTCTGTGGCCCTTCCAGCTTCGCCATCTATGGAAATCTCCTTCCTTAGCCCCAACTTCTGGAGTCTTCCCACAGCCCCCTGGCAGTGGGACCTCCCATCCTAATCATGGGCAGGAGAGCCCGTCAGAGAGGGGTGGCAGAGGGCACGAGCATAGCACGCCGGGAAGCCATGCTGAGGGCTACTTCTGCATTTCCTTCCTTGCGGTCCTCAGGAGCATCCTCAGGAGCATCCTCGTCGCCCTCTGGCCCGGTTCTCTGCAGCCCGCCCCGGATCCGCCTCCCCCCTCTTCCTCCCGGAGGTTGAGACGAAGCGTGGGACGCACCTGTGTCTCTTTCAGGTCACCCCGCTGAGGCACCGGGGGCCGCTCCCGCCGCAGGATTTACAGGCCCGGAGGACGCCAAATGGGGAGATCCAAATGGTCGGGGACTCCGGCGCTTTAAGAGGCTTTTCTCTGGGAAACACCCGTCCCCTCCGTGCGCCTTATGAATGGAAATACTCCTCCCCCGGTCGAGCCCATTTTCCCATTCCACCAGGAGCCGCAGCCTGCACTCTCCTTTCGGTCTCCCCGCCCACAGCAAAGCGGGCAGCTCCAGGAGGGGACGGACAGGAAGCCTTTGGCCGCCCATTAAATCCCACCCATTTCTCCGGGGGCGCTTTCCTAACCTTCCGGGACCGAATTCTGCAATTTGATGTGCGTTTTGTCCGAATGGTAGCGACACGGGCCTAAGGGAGGGGGAACGCGAGGGGGTGGGGGGTGGGGGGTATGCGTTCTTTTCCTCGCAACATCGCTGGCGGAGCGAGGGAGCCCACACGACACAGATTTTGGGGCAAAGCCTTTCCGTCTGGACAGCACCATGTCCACCAAAGCGGAGCAGTGTAAGTAGCCGCCGGCCTGGCGTTCCGGCCCGGCCTCCAGCGGGGAACTATGGCAGTGGCGGCGTGGGCGGCCGCCGGGAGACCTTGGCATCGCGCTGGTGCGGGGGTGGGGGCTGCGGTGGGGGCGGGTGCGGGGTGGGGGCTGGAAGAGATGGTGGGGGCGGGTGGAAGTTAATGGCAACGCGGCGCTGTCCCCGGTGCTGAAACCTAATGCAGCCTCGGTCGGGCTTGTGGAGGGGTGTCAGCGGACGGAAAGACCCCGCGAAATGAAATGAAAATGGGGTCATTATCGGGGAAAAAAAAAAAAGGAGGTCTCCTATCTTTCAGATAAACATTTCGGTGTCTCTTGTTGGAGTGGGGGAAGGGGCAGCGGCAAATCAGGGGCCGGCAACTGTCAGTGCAACCAAAGCCGGCCTAGCCTTCTGAGCATGCCCAGTTCTCGGCGCTGGAGCCATAGGGGAGTTTGTCTGCAGTTTCCACTTGGGGTT
The DNA here is from genome assembly GCA_011751065.1 of Lasiurus cinereus. Lineage (NCBI taxonomy): Eukaryota > Metazoa > Chordata > Mammalia > Chiroptera > Vespertilionidae > Lasiurus > Lasiurus cinereus. Next base: position 1,400,492 of record JAAGEH010000444.1, read on the forward strand.
GGAGAGGCAAGAAGGGACGGAAAAGGGGAGGGGGCTGGGAGGAGCCAGGAGCCTGCCAGAATTCAGGATCCAGTATGAGGATAAGGAGCTCAGGAAAAGCAACGGCTGCTAAAACCTTGTAGGTTAAAGCCAGAGTAGGCGCTTGCAAGAAAGTGAAAGGGTCTCTGGGGAAATGATCTAACCCTTTTTAGTGCAGCTCACACAAACTATAACAAATAGCAGGAGGATTTTAGTTGTTCCAGTAATGACTGATTGTGTCTTTGGTTGGAAACAACCTAACAACTCCTTATGGAGAGAGGAAGTTTCTAATGTGCTCCCTATAGTCCTTTATGGCTGTGTGCATTAGTAGGCCTTCAGTATGCACTTGGTAGGCTGATTCATGTGAAATCTTTTCCTGAGTGCACTTGAGGGATTCAGGAACTTAAACTTCTGATTGTTTTTATTTTTATTAAGCAATGCATTTGAATAAAAAAATATACCTAACCTTATTCATCTAATTCATCTAATTCATCTACTTCTTTCAAAGTAGTACACAGTTATGTTGATAATGTTTTCACTACTTTACAGTCTTTGTAATTCTTCTTTGGAATGAGTATTAAAGCCATTCTGGGAGAATTTGTGTTTACCCAAAGCAGTAGTCTCATTATTTGGGGGCAGTAGCATGTATATGATAAAATGCAATCTGTCATTTTTCACCAGCTAGGTTAAGTGAACTGAAAACCATGGAATTCCAAGATTGATGGTTCAATAGAGATTGACCAGACACTCTTACCATCTAGTATTTATACCTTTTTGCGATGTTTTATTTCCTTATCTGTACACCTGGGGTAACAATGCTGATGGGGTTTTTGCGGTTATAAATGAGAGAATACGCATACAGGAAAGGTTGAGTAGTGAGCCTAGCACATAGCCAGTACTCAATAAATGATGGTTATATTACTGACAGTTATTTCCCACTTAATAGTTCATCTCTTCTAAATAGGAAGTTCTTTTTTGATTTTTTTTTTGCCTGTCTCTAGAAATTAAATTTAAACCTTAAAGATAAAATTTGCTTCTATGGAGGCTTTCAAAAAAATTGGATGCATTATGTTTTGAGTAACGACAACATACTTGGAATCAATGTGGATCTTCCCACTTGAGACTATCACACTCTTTTTTAAAATATATATATATTTTATTGATTTTTCACAGAAAAGAAGGGAGAGAGATAGAGAACTAGAAACATTGATGAGAGAGAAACATCCATCAGCCGCTTCCTGCACCTCCCACCCACCCCGGGGATGTGCCTGCATCCAAGGCATGTGCCCCTGACCAGAATTAAACCTGGGACCCTTCACTCCGAAGGCTGATGCTCTATCCACTGAGCCAGACCGGTTTTGGCAAGGCTATCACACTCTTGAAGGTTTTATTACAGTACAGTTTTCAAAAAACCCACCACCTGGCATTTGATTTTATAGTTACATGTTACATAAGTAATTTCAGGTCAAAGCCAGTGAGTATTACTTTCCTCTTCCTGTGTTTTCTTTTCCTTGTTATATTTTGAGATGCACTGGATGCTTTCTTCTTGTCTCTTTCCTGGACAGTTAATGCCAAGATAAATAAAACCTACATGTGGACTCAGTTATGTAGTACCAGTAGTGTGTAGTTAAGTGGCTATTTTAGAATTGTTTGTAAAACAGGTTTCTTTTTCATCTGTAGATGATGGAAAGGACACCATGTGGATTTGAGTTTTGCATGCCATTTTGATTAACTGTGAGACACTGGGCAATTAATTTAATAGGTTTGTGCCTCTTTAAGAGTTTTCATTTATGTGAGAAATAGTAGCAGCAGCTACTTTTGTTTAAATCAAAGGGTTTGGAGGGCAAATGAGGTAAATGAGAGTAGGCTGTAAAAAGGATAAGGATGCTTTGGGTGTTTTTAAGTCTCTTTATTTAGAGTGAGGGAAGATAACAATTTCTTTTTCTTTTACATGCATGAACATGAATGGGTTGACACTCCAGTGTACATTATAAATTTGAAAATAGAGCAAACACATAAGACTGCATAGTTGATGTTCATGAAGGATGAACACTTTTTAATGAAGAAAAGTTGCAGGTCTGTGGTATTTTTAGCCTTGGACTCAGTAGGAGTATGGCTAAGGGGAAAAAGAAAGAGAAGGAAATGCCATGAGACTTTTCCTTTCTACTGGATGTGAAGACCGCTATTGGATTTTTCTCTTCTACTGGATGGGAGAGAATGAGAGAATTAATTTCTCCTCTACATTCAGGAGTGTGTACAGTGCCACTTGCCTAAGGACCAGAAGGGGAGAATTAGATTTAATATAATGTCAAAATATTATTTCTGCCACTCTTCTTCTTGAGGCCTCTTGATATAGGTAAAGGTTTCACTGGTACAGGAAGTAGACATAGTTTGGTTGAACCAGCAAGAGGAAGTAATTGCATTTCAACCCAAATTATGTGATTTATCTTTGAAATGTAAATGTATCATGGATATGTGAAGAAGATTTTGTTTTTATTAGCGGGTTTTCCTTTTATGAAATAAATGAAGAAATAATGATGAAAGAGAGGCTAATTTTAGCAAATGTATAGTTTGGAGCCTGTTTTTATGCATACGATCTGTTTCCAATGCTATATGTAGAACCGTCATAACAGAAAGTGAAAGCTTCCTAGCAATTGCACAAGAATTAAATTTTTTTTTCCTTCCGAGTGCTTCTTTTTCTAACAAAATTCACTGTAGTGAACATATATGTGTAGCTGATATAGAATCTGGAATGATAAAAATAAGAATTTATAGTTCTTTTATTTGGAATTCGAAAGAGGAGCCCAAGCCTCCTGCACCCCCAGCTTTTTCCATCTTCTAAGAGTTAAAATTGACCAATCTGGAGTACTTTGGATGTATGCTTCCAAAAGCAGCTTGCTTTTGATAGTAGCAGAATTAAGAGCTGGGGTTCCAGAATCAGTCTGCTGCCTGGGTATGAATCCTGGCTCTGCTTCTTACTATTTGTGTGACCTTGAACAAGTTAAGTCAACCTCTGTAAGCCTCAAATACATTAATGTATAAAATGGGGATAGTCATTATTGTTGTGAAGTTTCAATGAGAGGAAATCAGAAAAGTGCTTAGCACAGAATCCTGGCACATAATGAGTTACAAATGTTAGCTATTATAATTATCTGTATCATCATCATGAAGTATCAAATCTTGTGCTTACTGCTATATTATAAATTTGGAGCTAGCGCCTCAGAAAAATATTATTTAAATGGGACATAGACTATTGGATTTATTTTTATTTCCCTTTTCCTTGTCTCTAGGTCTCCTCTACAGCTATCAGCCTAACCCATTTTTGGTGTGAGGGGATCTCTGCATGGCTTGACTTGGTCTATTTTAAACAAAAACATTTCTAAGGCATGAACTGTCTATCCATCACCTTTTGTATTATGATAACAGTGTAGCAGCTGGTAAACATAAATCAATTATATAAATATCCATCAAAATATTTGTCAAGCTTGGATATTAAACTAATGATAATTGGAGCATAAACTCAGAATAGCCAATGGTAGAAATGTGAATGTATGCTATTTTTAATGTAATTATCCTACTCAACATCCTTCTCTCAGTAACTAAAAATCTTTTTAATTACATCAAAACCAAACATGTAAAGAGCACAGCTAATTAGCAATATGGTTTGAAGCTGAACTTGACCCTCTCCTGTACATGTTTCAGGTCCGTGCTTGGGGAAATCAATCGAAATATTTAAAAAATTTCTTATGGCAGTATTACTAAAATAGAAAAGTATTTCTCCTTTGAATAGCCCTGCAGCCTGTACTTGTTTAGAAATCTTTGCACAATGTTGCTAAATTCTTATAGGTGAAACTGATTTTATTAAAAAATTAGAGTATGGGTTATTAACTATATTTGTGCTAGCAAAAAGAGTGCATGAGTTTTACTCTTATCTTACGTGATTTCTCTGCATCATTTGACACTACTTGCTGCATTCCTTATTTAAACTCTCTTTTCTTTCTCTTTTGACTGTTCCTATTTAGATTTTTTTAGGGCTACTTCCTTCTTGCGCTTTATAAACAGGATGCTGTCATTAATCCTTTCTCACTCTCTTTTTAAAACCCCACAGACTTTTGCTCTTGTTCACTCTCTTAACAATTAACATCTCTTTGTGGGTGACATCCAAATACAATTTTCTAGTCTAAACATGCTTCTTGAACTATACGCCTCTATCTCTATCGAGGCATCTTAGAGACATCTCAAACCCAAACTCATTGTCTTCTGTTCCAAATTTGTATTTCTTTTTATATATTACTAATTTCAATGAATGGCACCACTACTTACCCATTAATCCTAGTCAATTTGGGCATCTTCTTAAACTTCTACTCTCTGTTATTAGTATTCAACAAATCACCAACCCCTGCTGATTCTATCACATCCAACCAAATCGCTGCCTTAACTCTGATCAACTTACATTGGACTGTGTTGTGTGTGTGTGTTTAAAATTCTTTCAATGTATCTTTTTTTTTCTTTCCTGAAATGCTTTCTTTCCCTCAATGGCCCTCTTCTTTGCCTTTTTATTGTTCAATATTTAGCTTGGAAGCTTTACTTGATTACCAGTCTTACCCTGTATGCCCCACTCGTGTACTCACACTGTATTGCATGATTAGCTTTCTTGTTAGGTGCCCACATTTACTTTATGTGCAGACTGTATTATGTTCATCTCTGTGCCTCTAGTGTGCAAACACCATTGTCTAGTAGACAGTGTTTACACAAAAACTGTTCCTTGAATAAGTAAAAATGTTTGAGAGTGACTTAAAAGTCTTTTATAAAAAAGGATTGCAGCCCTGGCTGGAGTGGTTCAGTGGATGGAGTGTCAGCCCGAGCACTGAAAGATCTTGGGTTCAATTCCTGATAAAGGAGCTGTACCTGGATTGCAATTCATTCCTGGCTTGAGCCAGAGGCAACCAATCGATATGTCTCTCATCTCTGTTTCTCTCTCTTTCTCTCCCCTCACTCTCTAAAAATCAATGGAGAAAAAAATACCCGTTGGTGAAGATTAAAAAAAAAAGATTGCATAATCAAGTTTTCAGATATCATTAATTTGAAGATTACACATTGTCATCAATGTGAAGTTCTGCTTTTCAAATTGATTTACAGTTAAATAAAAATATACTTGTCAAAAGTACTTAAACATACTTGCAGTATTTATATAACAAATTATACCTTTCCTGAACATTCATTGTGTTTTTGGTTCTTTCTCATCATTTAAAATGTTCTATTTATGTTCAACATAATAATTATGATTCCTAATTAGTAGACAATCTTAGTACCAGCCAACTGTTTTTTCTTAAGATAAAATGATCATACATCTGAAGTCTGTAACTCTTCATGCTGTAGTTTGATATGGATCCTTTCATAATAAACTAGAGGCCTGATGCATGAAATTCATGCAAGAGGAGGCCTTTCTTACCTGGCTGCTGGCACTGGCTTCCCTCTGGCACTTGGGACCCAGGCTTCCCTCCAGCCCCAGCTTGGTCCGAAGGATGTCCGGAAAGATGTCAGGAATGTCTGGTCTAATTAGCATGTTACCCTTTTATTATTATAGATACTAGAGGCTCGATGCATGAAATTTGTGCAAGGGGCTTGGCCCTTGCAGCTGCGGCGGCTTGCCTTGGCCCTTGCAGCCCCACCTTCTTCTGGAAGGCCTTCTGGAAGGATGTCCAGAAGGTTATTCAGCTGTCTGCTCTAATTAGCATATTATGCTTTTATCATTATAGATGTTCAAGTTTTATGTATTGGTTACTCAACCAATAAGTGGGATTTAAGTTGGGATTTTCATTTTGCAGTGTTGTTATATTGGATATTCACATGCATTTATTTCTTATATTCTGCAAAGATATGGGTAGCTCTGCATAATGGGTCTGTCTTTTCTTTCATTTGATACATGATGGCTATTGAATTTTGTACTAATTTTATAACTTTATTAAGTTATTTTCTTTGTGTAGTTGGTTTTCCATTTATCCTTTGAGTTTTCAAGATGTATAATTATATAATTTGAATATAGAAAATAGTTTTATCCTTTCTTTTCTGTCCAGTTCTTATATCTCTAGTTTCTTTATTTTTAATTGGGTTGTCAAATATCTCCAATACAATGTTAAATATAACATAGAGAGTGAATATTATTGTTTCAAATTTTAGTTGGAAAGTTTCTACTATTTCACTTTTAAGTAAGATATTCCTTTGGGCTGAGATATGTACTTAGGAAGTAACCATCAATCCCTATATTGTTGACCTAAAGAAAAACCTGAATGGTGTTGAACTTTGTCAAGTTCATATCCTGTATCCATGGAGAACATGTAATTCTCTTAACTTTATTAATATGCTGGATTGTATTTTATTATATCTTATTTAATAACTAGAGGCCTGGTGCATGAAATTCGTGCACAGAGAGGGGGTGTCCCTTAGCCCATCCTGCACCGTCTCCAATCTGGGACCCCTTGAGGGATGTCCGACTGCCTGTTTAAGCCCAATTTCACTGGGCCTGGTCCTACTGGGATTGGGCTTAAATGGGCGGTCAGACATCCCTCTCACAATCCAGGACTGCTGGCTTCCACCTGCCCTCCCCTGCAGGCTTGGTCCCCCCTAACTCCCCTCCCTTGCTGACATGGCCCCCCCCTGCAGGCCTGGGTCCCCCCCAACTGTCCTTCCCTGCAGGCCTTGTCTCCCACCAACTTCCCTCCTCTGCAGGCCTGGTCCCCCCTCCAACTGTCCTCCCCTGCAGTCCTTGTCCTTCTCAACTGCCCTCCCCTGCTGACCTGGTCTCCCCCAACTGCCTTCCTCTGCTGGCCCAGTCACCCCTGACTGCCTTTCCTGCTTGCCTGATAGACCACAACTGCCCTCCCCTGCAGGCCATCTTGTGGTAGCCATCTTGTGTCCACACGGGGGCAGCCATCTTGTGTCTTGGTGTGATGGTCAATTTGCATATTATTCTTTTATTAGATAGGATTTTTGCATTGCTATTCACAAGTTAGATGGGTTTATAGGTGTTTTTTCTTTTTTACAGGGATGATATGGGAAATAATTCTAGTCAGGATCTATGAACAATGCTATATTTACTACATAAAATGAGTCCGGAAGTTTTCCTACTTTTTCTATGCTCTGGAATGATTTTTGTTGTTAATCCTTATCAGAGGATATTTTTTCCATTGAATTTTAGAGTGAGTGGAGGGGAAGGGAGAAAAGGGTACACAGAGAGAGAGAGAGAGAGACAGAGACAGAGAGAGAGGGGGGAGGGAGGAAGGGGAGAGAAAGAGAAAAGAAGAAAAAGGAGGAGGAGGAGGGGAGAGAAGGAGGATAAAGAGGAAACGGAGGAGGGGATAGGGGAAGAGGGGGAGGGGGAGAAGAAAGAAGTGTAAGACACTCATGTGAGGGAGACACATCCACTGGTTGCCTCCTGCATGCACCCTAACAGGGCTGGAATACAACTTGCAACCCAAGTACGTGCCCTTGACTGGGAATTTAACTTGTTACCCTTCCATGTGCAGGCCAATCCTTCAGCCGGCCTGGGCTATGCTCTGGAATGATCAAAGTAACATTAAGGTTATCTGATCTTTAAAAGTTCGTTATAGTCACCCTGTGAAACCCTCTAGCCTGGTGCTTTTTAGTAGTGGAACTATAACTTCTTTCTCTATTTCCTTTATGACCCTTGTTCTATTAGGACTTTGTGTTTCTACTGTGGTCAACTTTGGTATGTTTTATTTCTCTAAAAATATATTCAGTTCATCTAACTTTTCAAATTTGTTTGCATAGAATTATGCAAAAGTGTCTTAGAAATTCAATAATTTCTATTATTTTGATGTAACTTCTTGTCATATCTAACGTGGTGTATTTAGTATAATTGGTGTCTTCACCTTTCTTTTAAAAACGTATTTATTTATTTATTTGAGAGAGAAAGAGAGAGGAAGGGAGAAAGAAAAGCATTGATTTGGTGTTTTTACTTATTTATGCATTTTTGTATGTGCCTTAACTGGGGATCAAACCCACAACCTTGGGGTTTTGGGTTCTCACCAACAGAGCTACCCAGCCAGGGTCCCTCCTTTGTTCTGATTGAGTTAGTTAGTGGTTTGTATGTTGTTGATTTCTTTTGTAAGGAAATAGTTTTTGGACTAATGTATTAATTCTATTGTTTTTTTTTCTAAATTAATTTATGCTTATATTATTCTCCTTTTTCTTGGTTTCTTCTGGAGGTTATTTGTTAGCTTTTTGAGTTGGGTATCAATTTATCTACTTTAAAAATTTGATATAGGCATTTAATGCAATATATTTTCCTTTGATACTTCTTTTTGTTGTAGCCCATGGATTCCTTGTAATGTCAGGCTTTTATTATTATTTTCAAGAGATTCTGCAATTTAATTTAGTATTTTGCCTTCGAGTTAAGAGTTATTTAAAACTGTGCTAATAAAATCCATGTGGAAAGAAGTTTTGTTCTTTTAAATTTTGTTATTGATTTCTGTTTTTATAGCCTAAGAATAATATTGCATTATTTCTATTCTTTGGAACTTAATGAATTTTGTGTGTGTGTGGCCTAACATTTGAACATTTTATGTGAATGTTCCATGTGCACTTGAAAATAAGTTTCATCTCCATTTTTGGAATCCAGAACTTGATATACTCTATAAGATCTACCATTATGTTGCCTAGGTCTTCTATACTTGATTAATTTTTATTTGGCTTGATTTTGGATTGTGAGGTATGTTAAAGTTTTCCTATTAGTGTGTTTGTCTATTTCTCCTTGCATTTTTTGTAGGTTGCTGCTTAATGAAGATCATTATTATTGGGTTCATAAATATAGTAACTGCAATGTCTTCATTGTGAATTGTAGCTTTAAGAATTATAAAGTGTTCTTCTTTATATATTTTAATGCTTTTTGCTTTCAGTTCCACCTTGTCAGATATCAAGATTATGACCCCCTGTTTTCTTTTTTGTGTTTGCCTGATGTCTCTTTCTCCATCCTTTTATTTTTAACTCTTTTGAATCTCTTTGTTTTAGGTGTGTCTTGTATTCTGCATAGTGTTGGATTTTGCTTTATTAGCCAATCTGAAAATCCTTTTCTTTCAATAGGTGAGTTAAGCCCATTTACATCTATTGATATGATTAAAATGTTTGGCCTCAGTTCTATCGTATTGTTTTATTTTTATGTCTTTTGTATCTACAGTTTTTTCATTATACAGTGGGTTTTATCTGCTTTCTTGTTCCATTGTTTAACTTTATACTATACTTTTTATACTATTAGTCCATTTTTTGGACTTAAATTGGTTTCTTACATTGAACAATATTGAAATTAGCTTGTAACTTTTTCCTTGCTCCTTCTGTCTCAGGATCTGATTTAAAATAACATCTTTTTATTTCCAATTAATATTAATTAGGTAATCATATCATATACACTCCTTATTTCCCCATCCCAATTTTTGATTACTATACTATGCTTTATTCTCTCCTTTATAACTATAGTTTAGCTTTGTTCTACAGGGATATTTATATTTAATGCTCACAACTAATTCTTGTATTAGTATCTTTTGGTTTCTTTGGTTGTCTGAATGTTATTTCCTAATAGGAAGGACACACAGGATTGCTGTACCCTGAGTTTTGGAAAGTTTATAATAGTTGACAGCTTTGTACTTGGAGGTCATTTGGAGTAGATGTAAATTGTTTAACTCATATTTTTCTTCCTTGAGTGTCTTAAATTTGTTACACCATTTTTCTAGAGGGAATTAAGAATTGATGAAAAGTCTGGTGAAGGTCTTGTTTTCTTTTCTTTATTTTGCCTGGTTGCCCAAATGATTTTTTATAAAAGTAGTTTTAACTGTAATATGTTGGCTATGTTAAAATGATTGTGGTTTATCCTTTCAATATATAATTTTTAAAAATATATATTTTATTGATTTTTTACAGAGAAGAAGGGAGAGGGATAGCGAGTTAGAAACATCCATGAGAGAGAGACATTGATCAGCTGCCTCCTGCACGCCCCCTACTGGGGATGTGCCTGCAACCAAGGTACATGCCCTTGACCGAAATCGAACCTGGGACCCTTTCAGTCTGCAGGCCGACACTCTATCCACTGAGCCAAACCGGTTTTAGCTCAATATGTAATTTTGAGATTTTTTTTTAAATTTTAGAAGAGTGTTCTGGAATTATAGTTTTAATATTTATTTTTTCTATTGGTTAACATTCTTTGCAATCCCTATCATATGTATGATGGGTTTTTCTCTTTTTGATAACCTTCTATATGGATCAGTTTTTATTGACTATTTTAAAAATCATTTCTTTTCCAGTTTGTTAGAGTCCACTATACAATATACTTTTATTAGTCTTATATATGAGCTTGCTTATTGATGGTGATTTTGCATGTAAGTAGGGATATAATTATTTAGCCCTTAATTTGAAATGTTGAATATAAATTAAAAATTAAAATTTTTCAGTTGAGTATTTTCTTATTTCTCATAAATACAAAGTTTTTATTATGTGTTAAGTACAAACATCTGACTATGCCATTATGTCTTCTAGTGTAAACATGCCCAAGTACCTATGTATTGGAATACATGTTATTTTGTTCTCTCTTTGTTTATTATGGAAATGATAATAATATTCACTCATTTTGAAACCATAGTTAAGTGAATTTTATTAAGTATATACAGGGGTAGGCAACAGTAGGTCTACAGTTACATTACAAATCAATAAACAATAATAAATAAATATAAGAATAAACTGTTACATGTACGTATTTACAATTATAAACCTACTTTTGCCACTCCCTGTATAGTTGTGCCATCCTAATCAGTATAAAGAACAGAACTTTAACCCTAAAAAGATTCCTGTGTCCCTTTGCTCTTGTGCTCTTAACTCCCCTTTAACCCCCAGTTCTGGAATTTCATATAAATGGAATCATTCAGTGCATAGTCATTTCAGTGTCATTTATTTTATCTAGCATAAAGTTTTTGAGATTCATTCATATTGTTGAGTGTATTAATATTTTGTTTCTTCTTAGTGCTCTTTAATATTTCATGGCATGTATATATTATTTGGATTGTTTCCCGTTTTGGGCCATATGAATAATGCTGCTAAAAGTATTTGCATACATGTTTTTATTCCTGTAGAGGGAATACCTAGAATTGCTTAACAATATGGTAAATGAATATTTAATGTTATGTGATATTGCCATATTGTTTTTCAAAATGCTGTAACATTTTTTATTCTCATCAATAATGTAGGAGAGAGTTCCAGTTGCCCCAAATCCTCATCACACTTGGTATTGACAGACTTTTTATCTTTAGTCATTCTCGTGAGTGTATAATGGTATTTCATTGGAGTTTTAATTAGCATTTCTCTGAGGACTAGTGATGTTGAGTACCATTTCATGTGCTTATTGGCCATTTGTATATCTTCTTTTACGAAATATCTATTGCAATCTTTTGTTCATTTTAATTGAATTTTTGGTTTTCTTTTTATTGAGTTGTAAGATTATTTTATATATTCTGAATACAAGCTCTTTGTTTTGAAAAATTTTGCTTCTATTCTGTGGCTTACTTTTGTGTTTTCTTAGCTCTGACTTTTGAGAAGTGGAACTTTTAAGTCATGAAGTCCATTGAAAAAGTTTCTTATTTAAAAAAAAAGGCTTTTTATTGATTTTAGAGAGAGGAAGGCACAGAGAGAGATAGAAACACCAATGAGAGGGAGACACCAATCAGCTGCCTCCTGCATGCCCCCTACTGGAGATCAAGCCTAGAACCCAGGCATATGCTCTGGATGAGGAATTAAACCAGTGACCTCTTGGTACCTGGGATCATGCTCAATTCACTGAGACCCACCAGCCAGGCTATGAAGTCCATTTTATCAACTTTTTCCTTTTATCATTTGTGCTTTGGGTGTTTTGTTAAGAAATCTTTGCCTTAATTAATAATATGAAGATTTCCTCCAGATATTTCTTCCAGAAATATAATAGTTTAATCTTTAACATTTAGGTCTTTGAATACTTTTGAGCCAATCGTTATGTATGGTATGAGTTAAATTTTGAGGCTCATTATTTTCATATGCAGTATCCAGTGTTCCAACATCATTTGTTGTAAAATCCATTTTATCTCCATTAAATTATCTTGATAACTTTGTTAAAAATCAACCAACCATATAAATTTGAGTCTATTTCTAGACTCTATTATGTTTATTAATTTCTGTGTCTATCCAATGCCAGTGACATGCTATGTCCCTATTACTGTAAGTTTATACCTTGAAAGTAAGCCTTGAAATCAGATAGTATAAATCCTCCAACTTTTTCAAAATTGTTTTTTAGCTGTTTTAGGTCCTTTGCTTTCTATGTAAACTTAAAATCAATGTCTCTTTCTTTTATTCTTTCTCTCTCTTTTTTTTAAAGACACTTATTTGGGTTTTGGCCTACAGATCAATTAAAAAGGATTATTATTTTAACAACATTGAGTTTTCCAACCCTTGAATGATACAAATATATATCTGTACATCTATCTATCTATCTATCTATCTATCTATCTATCTATCTACACACACACACACACACACACACACACACACACACTTAGGTATTGTTTAACTCCCATTATAAATCTTGTCACATGGTTCATTAAATTTATTCCTATGTATTTTTATGAATGGAGCTCTTTTCCAAATTTCATTTTCTAATTATATGGTGTTAGTATAGAGAAATATAATTTATTTTTGGGTGTTGATCTAATATTCTGCATCCCTGCAATGTTTACTTATTTAGTCTAGTAGCTTTTTGGGGAGATTACTTATGATTTTCAGTACATATCATCATATCACCTGTGAATAAAGTTTTATATTTACCTTTCCAGTATTTTTATTTCTATTTATTGCCTATTGTTATGTCTAGGACCTACAGAACAATGTAAATGAAAGTAGTGTGAGTGCACGTCCTTGACTTGGGTAGAAAGCTTTGAGCCTTTCACAATATTAAATCAACCTTGCATTCCTGAAATAGACCACTTTTGGTCATAATATACAGTCTTTTAAAATATTGTTGTGGCCAAAACCGGTTTGGCTCAGTGGATAGAGCGGCGGCCTGGGGACTGAAAGGTCCCAGGTTTGATTCCAACCAAGGGCATGTACCTTGGTTGCGGGCAATCCCCAGTAGGGGGCGTACAGGAGGCGGCTGATCGATGTCTCTCATCAATGTTTTTGGCTTTCTATTCCTTTCCCTTCCTTTCTGTGAAAAATCAATAAAATATATTTAAAAAATAAATAAATAAAATAAAATATTGTTGTACTCAATTTTTGGTTATATTTTGTTAAGGATTTTTGTATCTATATTCATGATCAATGTAGGTCTATAGTTTTCTTGTGATATCTTTGTTTAGTTTTGGAATTAGAGTAAAATTGGTCTTATAAAATTAGTTTGAAAGTGTTCCTCTTTTTATATTTTCTGAAAGAGTTTGTATAGAATTTAAGAGTTTTCCTTAAATTTTTGATAAAATTTATACTACTAAAGCCATTGAGATCTGAAGACTATTGTTGTGTGTGTGTGTGTGTGTGTGTGTGTGTGTGTGTGTGTGTATGTATGTGTGTATGTATGTTCAAGGTAGGGGAAGGTTTTAAATTTTCAACTCAATTTAGTTAATATAAGCTGTTCAAGTTATTTTTGTTGTTTTAATTTCTTCTTGGTCAATTTTGTTGTCTGTGTCTTTTAAAGAATTTGCTCATTTTGTACATTTGACAAATTTGTCTCGTTGTCCATTTATTGATGTAAAGTTGTTTGTAATAATTCCTTATTATTCTTTCTGTATATGTAGAAACTGTTGCTGTGTTTTTATTTCTGATAAGGGAAATTTATGTTTCTTTTTTTTCTTGGCATGTCTGTTTAGAGATTTCTCAATTTTTTTGATCATCTCAAAGGACCAGCATTTGGTTTTGATTACTTTTTAAAATTATTTTTCTGTTTTCTACTTTATTATTTCTGCACTTACCTGTAATATTTCCTTCTTTTGGTTTGGTTTGGATTTAATTATAGTTTCTTAGAGTGAAAGCTTATTTTATTGATTTGAAACCTTTCTGCGTTTCTACTATAGGTACTTAAAGCTATAAATGTCCTTGTAAGCCCTACTTTAGCTGCATTCCACAAATTTGGAAAGATTGTATTTTCATTATTGCTTAGCTCACAATTTTTGTAATTTATTCTGTAATTTTTTTCTTTGACCCAAAGTCTCTTTAGAACTGTGTTTTTAATTTCCAAATATTTGGGATTTTTATCATTCTTTTTTTAAAAAATATATTTTATTGATTTTTTACAGAGAGGAAGGGAGAGAGATAGAAAGTCAGAAACATCGATGAGAGAGAGAGACATCGATCAGCCGCCTCCTGCACACCCCACTGTGGAGATGTGCCTGCAAGCAAGGCATACGCCCCCGACCGGAATCGAACCTGGGACCCTTCAGTCTGCAAGCTGACACTCTATCCACTGAGCCAAACCGGTCTTGGCCATTCTTATTTATTGTTTTTCATTTCTAAAAATTCTTTTTTTGTCAGAAAACAAAAAATTTCAAAATTCTTTTGCATAAATTGAGACTTGTTTTATGGTCCCAAACATGGTTTGTACTGGTAAACATCCATATACACTTGAAAAAGAATATATATTCTGCATGATTGTTATGTTTTCCAGTTGCAGCATCTATTTTTTCATTATGGGTTATCTTCTTTGTCCTGTTAATATGTGTTGTTTTGAAATCTACTCATCTGATATTAATAATGCTACTCCAGCCTACTGTTTGAGTGGCATATACAGGGTAAAACAAAAGTAAGTTTATAGTTGTGAGTATACAAAACACAGACTTTATTCTTGTATTCTTATTTATTACTAGAGGCCTGGTGCATAAATTCATGTACAGGTGGGGTCTGGCTGGCTGAGGGGTGGGGCTCTGGGCAGTTGGCCAGCCAGCCCTGCCCCCTGGTCAAACTTCAGGTCAAAATCCCAGTCTAGGAGACAATTTGCATATTAGCGTTTTATTATATAGGATTTTCCATATGGACAACTATAAACCTACTTTTGTCCCACCCAGTATTTTGTGTTTATTTCCTTTGAACCTTTAAAAATTTCTTATTGGCTTTTTAGGCATTATTTTTTGCATTTTTAAAAAAATATATTTTTATTGATTTTTTACAGAGAGGAAGGGAGAGGGATAGAAAGTCAGAAACATTGATGAGAGAGAGACATCGATCAGTTGCCTCCTGCACGCCCCACACTGGAGATGTGCCTGCAAGCAAGGTACATGCCCCCGACCGGAATCGAACCTGGGACCCTTCAGTCCACAGGCCGATGCTCTATCCACTGAGCCAAACCGGTCTTGGCTATTTTTTTGCATTTTTAAGTAAAGATTTTTCTAGCGATTATAATGTACATTCTTAATTTTTCACAGTTAATATGTAATTAATTATGTACTACTCTTATTTAAAATGTAGAAATCTTGCAGTCTTTTTTTTAATTGTGTTACATATATACATATCTCCCCATTGCCCCCCCTCCCTCCCAGGCATATCCCAATCCCCCAGTGTCTATGTTCATTGGTTATGCTTATATGCATAGATACAAGTCCTTTGATCGATCTCTTATCTACCCCACCTCTCCTTAATCTTCCTGCTATAATTTGACAGTCTGTTTGATGCTTTACTGCCTCTGTATCTATCATTTTGTTCATCAGTTTACAATGTTCTTTATTATCTACAAATGAGTGAGATCATGTGGTGCTTCTCCTTCATTGACTGGCTTATTTCACTAAGCATAAGGCTCTCCAGTTCCATCCAGGTGAAATCTTGCAGTCTTATAGGCAAGTATTCCTCTTCCTTTTGTAGTTGTTACATGCAATACATCCTATCTAATAAAAGAGTAATATGCAAATTGACCATACATCTGCTACACCCACAAGCTACATCCACCAGCCAATCAGGAGTGAGTATGCAAATTAACCCAACCAATATGGCTGCGGCCATGGAGAGAGTAGGAGGCTTGGATTTCCCCAGCAATGGAGGAAGCCAAGCTTTCCACCTGCCCTGGCCTGCTTTTGCCTTTGCTCAAGGCTACAAAGTTTCAATTATAGAAGATAAATAAATCTCAACAAAAATGGCTGCGGCCACCAAGTGAGCAAGAGGCTTGGCTCCGCTGAAGGCTATAAGGTTTCAATTATAGAAGATAAATAAATCTGCTTGGGTTGCTGGGGCATGGCTAGCATGAAAGCTACTACAGACCCCTCGACCAGGCTGCCCATGCCCCAAGGGTACCCCCACCCTGATCTAGACACCCTTCAGTGCAAACCAGCCAGCCCCCACCCATTCACCAGGACTCTATCCTATCTAATCCTATCTAATAAAAGGATAATATGCAAATTGACCATCACTCAAACACAAGATGGCTATCCCATGTGGTCAAAGAGGACTCTTCTCATGTGGACACAAGATGGTTGCCACAAGATGACCAGCAGAGGAGGGCAGTTGGGAGGGACCAGGTCTACAAGGGAGGACAGTTGTGGGGGATCAGGCCAAGAGAGGAGGACAGTTGGGAGGGACCAGGCCTGCAAGAGAGGGCAGTTGGGGGTGATCAAGCCTGCAAGGGAGGGCAGTTAGGGGTGACCAGACCAGCAGAGGAGGAAAGTTGGGGGCGACTGGGCAGGGCAGTTAGGGGTGACCAGGCCTGCAGGGGAGGGCAGTTAGGCATCAATCAGGCTGGCAGGGGAGTGGTTAGGGGGTGATCAGGCTGGCAGGCAGAAGCGGTTAGGGGCAATCAGGAAGGCAGGCACGCAAGCAATTGGGAGTCAGCAGTCCTGGATTGTGAGAGGGCAGTCAGACATCCCTTGAGGGGTCCCAGATTGGAGAGGATGCAGGCTGGGCTGAGAGACAGACTCCCATGCATGAATTTTGTGCACCAGGCCTCTAGTGTTATATGACCTACTAGACAATTCTATCATTTTAATTTTAAAGTTATATGGCTAATAAAGAAATTAAGATGAAAAACAAAATACATTATTGTCTTAGCCAATTTGGCTCAGTGGATAGAGGGTCTGAAGGGTCCTGCGGACTGAAGGGTCCCGGGTTGGGTTTGATTCTGGTCAAGGGCACATACCTTGCTTGCAGGCTCAGGAAGCAACCAATTGTTGTTTCTCCCCCTCCCTTCCACTCTGTCTAAAAATCAGTGGAAAAATATCCTCGGGTGAGGATGAACAAAAACACAAAACAAAACAAAATGAACAAACAAACAAAATATATATAGTCTTTGGTATTTACAAAGAGATTTGTCATTTCTGCTTCTCTTCATTCTTTTCTGAGGAGCTATGTTTCCATCTGGTATCATTTCTCTTTAGCCCCCAAACTTTTTAAGATCTGTTTTTATAGTGCAGCTGTGCTTATAACCAAATTTCTTCATCTGAAAATGCCTTTATTTTGCTATTATTCTTGAACGATATTTTTTCTAAATATATATGTAATTCTGCTTTGACAGCTTTTTTCTCTTTTCAGTACTTTAAAGATATTCTATTTGGCCATATGGTTTAAGAGGGGAATTCAGCCATCAAACTGTACTATAGCCATAATATGTATGTAATATATATGTATTTTTCTCTTGATGCTTTCAAGATATATGTTTATCTTTGGCTTCTTTTGGCATAGATGGCTAGATGTTTATTCTGCCTGGTGTTTGCTAACTTTGTGTGTGAAAATTTCTGTTTTAAAAAAGTCAGATTTGAGATATTATTGGCTATTATTTCTTCACATATTTTTTTCTGCTCCATTATTTTTGTCCTCTCCTTTCAGTGTTCTATTTACACATCCTTAATTTTACTGTTTGATGTTATGTAACAGGTCTCTGAGGTTCTGTTCATTTTCTTCCCCCATCTTTTGTGTGCGTGTGTGTGTGTGTGTGTTCTTCAACCTTGAATACCCTTATTGATCTATTTCAAGTTCATGTACTCTTTCCTCTGTCATGTTCATTTGACTAAGTCCATCCAGTGATTTTTTTTTAAATTCAGGAATTTATATATTTTCAGCTCTAGAATTTTCATCCTGTTCTTTTTTAAAAAATCATTTTTATTTTTCCGTTGGGACTTCTTATTTCTCTGATGAGTCTCATGCATTGAAAGCATATTCTGTTTTACTTCACTGAGGATAGTTATACTACTTGTCTATGCCTTTCTGTTAGTTCCATCATCTGTTTACTTCATGATGGAACTAGACTGCTTTTCTTTTCTTCTGAGAATGTGTTTCATTTTCTTGGTTCTTTGTATGTTGGACAATTTTGGATTGCATCCTAGACATTATAAATGTTAAGTTGTAGAGACTTTGGATTCTATTATTTCCCACTGATGAATAGTGTTTCCTTTGTTCGAGGTCATTTTCTTGTCTGGGCTTGCAGTGTAAACTCTGTTGCTTATGCAGCACCTTCTAATTCTGTTCAGATCTTTTGCCTTCAGCTGGGTTGCTTTGAGTCCGTTTTGTACCTGTGTGGTTCTAGGGATCCGTCAGGGAGGTGGGTATTCAGAGTCTGCAGGTCCCCTTTTCCTTGTGGGGTTCTCCTACTTGCGTTAACATTCATGTTTGCCAGCTTTCCTTTCCTGTTTCCTCAAGTCAGAAAGTTGAGTCTGTTTGTCCTCATTGCTGTGCATGCTGCTGGGGACTGCACTTAGCCCCAGGCTAAATGCCATGAGCCAGCTCCCCTCCTTAACAGCTAGAACCCCCTTTCAGAGTCTGTCTGCTTCTGTCCATTCCCCTGTACTCTCAGGCTGCTGCTTTCCCATCATGTCCCAGCTCTGTAGATATTTTCCGTGACAGGAGAAAGGGTTGTTGGTCGAGATTTAGTTTATAACCAGAAGCCTCTTTATTTCTTTTTAATTTTTCAGAATTCCTCCTTTCCATGTTTTATTTTACTCAAGCATTATCCGTGTTTTTATTCCTGTTTCTACTGGTTGTCTTCATTTTAAAAATATTTTTTTTATTTCTAATTATCTCCAGAATTCTTTTACCTTCTTTTTCAGATTCTCTCTTCTCTAGTCATCTAATTCAGTGTGCTTAATAACAATTTTAATCATTTTCTTAATTTCTTTTAGCCTTTTTTCTTTGAAATCTGAGGCTATAGATTTCTTCCGTTTAGTACACATGTTTCTGCTTCGTATTTCTTTCTCTTAAGATACATCCGTATGGGATTTTCTGTGGCTCATTTTTTAAAACAAGGTAAGTTCTCTGTAATTTTAGGAGAGAGTGTTAGGTCAGGATAACTTTAGGGCTCCTCTTCTATTTTCATATTTTACAAAGTGATAAAAATATGCTCTTGTTCTTTCTAAGGCCTGATTTCATGCGTTGTCTTTTATTTGGACTTTCTCCTCTGCATCTAATACCCTTACACTGTTCAGTGGGGATTCTATTCGCAGCAGTTACTTCTGAGCACAGGGTTTTATCTTGGTTGGTTAGTGTTTCGATTTGAACCCCTGCTCCCTCGTTAAAGATCTTGGCACCCGAAGAACCCCCACCCTGCTTTGACATCTGTTTCAGGTTGGGTCACCAGTGTTCCCTGTGAGTACCTGGGGACGATTTGAGAATTCTCCTGTCCATCAGGCCCAAAGGCTTTCCTTTTGTGTCCTGCGTGGATGCTGATAGTACATAGATGTGTAGCTGTCAGAAGTTTGTCCCATCCTCTGGTAATTGGCACACAGTGCTACTTGGGCACCTAATTTTGTTGTAGGTATTTTCTTTGGGTTGTCATCCTCATTGTTCTGTCTGTTTTTAGTCGAGGGGCTTGGGTTGATTTAAAAACTATGGTGCTGCCCAGCTGGCATGGCTCAGGGGTTGAGTGTCAACCTGTGAACCAGGAGATCGTGGTTCAATTCCCAGTCAGGGCGCGTGCCCAGGTTGCAGGCTCGATTCTCAGTGTGGGGCCTGCAGGAGGCAGCCAATCAATGATTCTCTCTCAGCATTGATGTTTCTATCTCTTCCTCCTCCTCCTTTCCTCTCTGGAATCAATAAAAATATATTAAAAAACAATACTCTATGCTGCTGTCATTGCCCTCTTCCCAGATCCCTTCTATTTTAGCATGTTTATCTAGACTCTTTTTTTTTTTAAGATTTTTAAAATATATTTTATTGATTTTTTACAGAGAGGAAGGGAGAGAGATAGAAAGTCAGAAACATCGATGAGAGAGAGACATCGATCAGCCGCCTCCTGCATGCCCCACAGTGGAGATGTGCCCGCAAGCAAGGTACATGCCCCCGACTGGAATCGAACCTGGGACCTTTCAGTCCGCAAGCCGACGCTCTATCCACTGAGCCAAACTGGTCTTGGCTATCTAGACTCTTTAAAAAAAAAACCCTGTCTCTAGTAGTTCAGATTAATTTCTTGAATAAATGGTTGCAGCCTTTAGAACCAGGCCTGTGACTATTCACCCACTCTCTGTGTCTGTATCAAGATGAAGTCATAGCAGCCCCTTCAGTCCTCTCCTTTTTTTCTGTTGCCACTAAGAAGCAATGACCACCATTTGTAAGTATGGGGATCTTGAAATCAATGGCAATGTTGTGTTTTCCTCACACCACTGAGTTTGGGCTTGCTCTTCAGTTCTTTTTTTAAATTTATTAATTTCAGAAAAAGGAAGGGAGAGGGAAAGAGAGAGAAAAACATCAATGATGAGAGAGAGTCATTGATCTGCTGCCTTCTGTACGCCCCTTACTGGGGACCGAGCTTGCAACCTGGGCATGTACTCTGACCAGGAATCGAACCATGACCTCCTGGATTATAGGTCGATGCTTAATCAATGAGCAACACTGGCCGAGTGCTTCTCACTTTTTTGAAATTAAATACTACATTGTTTATATTCACTACATGTTTATATACATGCTGAGGGGGTTAAACTATAAAGAAAGGCAAAAGAATGCTTAAACAAAAAATATTTACCTTTATGATGAGTGAGGGGGATGAAAGCAGAGCTAGATACAGATAAGATACAGTACTTACTAGTCAATATCTTTTTATCTGGTAGTGGGTACCTGCGTGTGCATTTAGTATTATTTCTGAAACTGTGTACATAATTTATTCTCTCTTTCACATCATGGAGATGAGCTAATTGGAGTCTCTGAGACACAGTTTGAATTCAGTATCCTTGAGAGCCCCTTCTGGGGACATCACTGCACAAGTCCAAGAAAAGCAAGGTTCACCATAGTTGGAGCTTTTGGAGGATGTAGAAGTGTGAACCAAGTACTGTACTTCTGGCAAACATATGGTTGCAGAGTGGTTTACTCTGTATTTTCTGCTTAAGCTCAACATGACTTACCCCTAGTTCTTAGAAGCAGCTCAAAGAAGAATTCTTTGGGGGTAAAATGAGCATCCTTAGGTGCTGCAGGAGACTGTGAAAGAGAGTAGGAACTCCATTGGCTTTCAGACAAATAAGAATGGGGGCGTAACCCAGGCATTCTGTTACGGGTTAAAAACCCAGCATATTGGGTGTGGGCCCCTTGGTGACAATAGCTTTCAACAGTCTCTCTTGACTCACAGTGCTGTGATCTTGACTGATTGCCTCGTGTGCCTGATGCACAACCGGGTCTCTCCTAGGAGAAAGAATGCATGGGAAATACATTTTTGAAACCATGAATGTCTAAGCATGCCTTTATTTTTTTATTTACAGCTTGCCTGAATAAGGATTTCTACTTTGAGGGTAATTTTTTTCCCTGGTGTTTTGAAGGCATTGCTTCATTGCTGTCTTGCTCCAGGGTTGCTTTGAGAAGTCCGAAGCCATTTGTCATGGGTTTCTGATATTTTACAGTGATGTGCCCTGTTATGTGTCAGTTTTTATTCCTTATGGTAGACTTTTTAAATCTACTGTATTCTAAAATTTTCTTAACACTTTTGTTAATGATTTTAACTCTTTTGGTTCTGCTATTGCCTTTTTCTAGAACTCCTTTTATATTGATATTGGACCTCCTGGGTTGATCATTTCTCTCTTACTTTGTCTTTGTTTGTTTTAGCTATACTTTGGGGGTGGCGAATTTCCTTAACTATATCTTCTAACCCTTCTATTGATTATTTATTTCTAGGATGATATATGTATGTATGTATGTATATACTTTTAAAATATATTTCTATTGATTTCAGAGAGGAAGGGAGTGGGAGAAAGAGATAGAATTATCAATGATGAGAGAGAATCATAGATTGGCTGCCTCCTGCACACCACCCATTGGGGATCTAGCCCACAACCCAGGCATATGCCCTGACTGGGAATCGAACCTGGTGCATAGGTTGATGCTCAACTGCTGAGCCATGCCAGCCAGGCTCTAGGATCATATTTTTAATTTTCAAGGATTCCTTTGTTTGTTTTATGCATTTATTTTTACAATTTTTTTAATTTAATAGAAAATATTATATTGTGAACAAGTCAATTGGTTTATTAGTTTAAAACAAAATAGCAGCACAATCATGTATACAAGCTAAAGACAAAATGCTGGTACCAAACGCAGCACTTTAGAGGCAGAGCTAGGCTCTGAAAGATCCGGAAATAGAGGCAGCAGAAGCTGGAAATAGGCACAAAGACAGGGAGGAGGAGGCTTAGGAGAGTACAAGGAAGGTAGAGAATAGACTCACCTTGTGAAGGATAAAGAGACAACGAGCTCTATTTCCTGATGTTCTGGAAACATCAGAGCACGCCACATAAACCCGAGAGGGCTGGAAGGGCAGGGTATTTCAGGTGGGCACAGGCGACTTTAGAAGCATTTGTATATTGTCTTAGCACTCAACTCGTGTGTGGTGACAGCTCATAGCTGAGCGGCTTGCCTCAGCCCCCATCACCTCGGCTGAACATCACATTCAAATTAGCCAGGTCTGTTGCCCCATTGGGCCTTCTGCTTGTTAATGAGCATGCGAGGGCGTCACAGTGAGGCCTCGGAACATAAACACGGGACTCTGGTGGCAAAGGGGCTTCTGCCTTCCTCCCCGTGCTGGAAGGTCCCTGAGGGAGAGGAGTTTGATGTCGTTGGGCCCCTTGAGGTTCTGAGTTTATCAGCAAAGCCTTCTCTTTAACCCTATGCTCCTTGCATAGGAGTCCTCAGAGTTCATGGAAAGGCCAACTGAGAGAGAGAGAGAGAGAGAGAGAGAGAGAGAGAGAGAGAGAGAGAGAGAAAGAAAGGGCCCTTTTTTTCCCATGGCACTTGTTATTGACCAGAAACACTGCCTCCTTTGGCTGATTTTAGACATTGAGATTTTGTTCCTTAGTCTGCAACAGTGATTCTCAAATAAGGGTCAGGTTTGCTTAAGAGGGTCTCTCAAGCCTCTCCAAAGAGGTTTTGTCTATACAGCAAACCCCTATTCCCCTAACCTGAGAATCTGAACGTAAGGATAGAAATTCCTGACCGGAGTGTGTTTGTACATGTGAACATTGTCACAGGCAGAACAAAAATCTAAAAACCCTTCATCTGTGTGGAGCAGGCATGAAATTTATGGAGTGATTTTTTTTTTTCTGATTAAGAGTAAGTTACAAAGAAGTCATTTCTCCTGTAGCTAGGCTCCATGCTCCATAGCTGAGAACAATAAGTTCACCCATTTATCTGGGGTAATCATATAGGATTAAAGAAATAGAACTACCCTCTTTTTTTTTTATTAAATAACTATAATTCTACCCTTTTAAAAAGGCAATTTCCAGAAAGACCTGCCTGTCCCAATGAGGTACTTGACACTAGGATTAGCACAGGCTAGTCACAGTGTGGTTTCTTAGAAGACTGCTGTTTCTGTTTCTTTTTCGTTAATACTGTACAAGGGTCCACCAACTTGTCATGAACAAGAATTAAACTTTTGAAATACTTGACAGTCTTCCCTTTAAGCTCCAGGGTGGCATCCTCATCGTACACAAATTTGGTGCGGAGATGCTATGGGAAGGCAGACATGGTGCACCTATGGTTCACTCCCTCCTCTATGGCTTTGTAAAGACCAGATTCCCTGTGAGCACCTGTGATACGGATCATCACCTCTGTAGCATCCATGTGAGTGCCCATGCCCACCATCAGGGCTCTGGTGGGCACATGGTGAGATCTCCATCGAAGAATCTAGCATGGTCCGGGATGATGTCCATGGCTAGCATCTCCAAACGGGCCCTGGTCTCCAGACTGGAAGCCGGCTTATTGAAAACAATGTGTTTGTAAGGACCAATGTCTCCAACAAACAGCTCATTCCCTCCTGCGTCATTGATCTTCTGTTCAAAGGCATCACTCTCAGCCTGCAGGTCAGCTGTGTTCACACCCAGAATGGGAATGTTTTCTGGGTGGGTGTCAGTGTGCTTGAAGAAGTTGTCCCACATAAAGGAGTGGCAACTCTCTGGGTGGTCTTGAGGAAGACCCACATCCTCATCATGTTGAAGGTCTTCACTTGTTTGAAAGACTGGAGATCTGATGCATGAAGATTTGTGCAAGAATGGGCCTTGCTTCCCCTGGCTGCCAGCACTGCCTTCATTCCAGCCCGGAGTCGCCTTTCCATCTTCCCACATAGCCCAGAGCAGCTGGGGTGGTGCAGAACACCTGTGTCGTTGCCATGGCGATGATGCAGGCATCCTGCCCTGCCCCCCGGCCGCTTGGCACCTGTGTATACAAATTAACTCATTGTCTTTGTTGGGTTAATTTGCATACTCACTCCTGATTGGCTGGTGGACATCATGAAGGTATGGTCAATTTGCCTCTTTCTCTTTTATTAGGGTAGATAGGTCTCCATTCTTGTAGTATTCAATTAGCTTCTTGTAGTGGCCAAGTGGGGTGCTCCCAGTTGAGTGAAGTACTTGTAGGGTCCTGGATTGAACTAGATCCAAGGTCGGCAAACTGTGCCTCACGAGCCACATGTGGCTCTTTGGCCCCTTGAGTGTGGCTCTTCCACAAAAATACTATGGCCTGGGTGTTTCTATTTTGAAGAAGTGGCATTAAAAGAAGTTTAAGTTTAAAAAACTTGGCTCTCAAAAGACATTTCAATCGTTGTACTGTTGATATTTGGCTCTGGATGAGTTTGCCCACCACTGAACTAGAGGTTCCTGATGTGTTGGGGGCCCAGTCACTGGCCTGAGGATAATGGTCCAGGATGGTGAGCTTCATCTTGTCACAGATGCCTCCCATAGTGACTGCAGCAGCTCCCTTGTCGTCTCCGCTGCTGCCTTTTCCTCCTCCTCCTCCTCCTCCTCCTCCTGTTCCTCCTCCTCCTCCTCTTTCTCCTCCTCCTCCTCCTTCTCCTCCTTCTCCTCCTCTTCCTCTTCCTCCTTCTCCACTCCTCCTCCTCTTCCTCCTTCTTTTCTCTTTAACTAATGACAACTTTAATGTGAACATGTGTTTGACTCTCAAGAAACTCATAAATTAAAGGGAAGAGGAACTTGCCATTGAAAGGAGTACATGATGCTGAGGGATGGATGGCATGCAGTGTCTGGATCCAGCTGATACTCAAAATATCAAAGTAATTCATAACATCAGTCACTTGGACAATTGGAGCTTATTCAGATACGGATGCACTTCTCCCTTGGGATAGGGACGGAGTGCAGTGCAAGTGGCGACATTCTCTGGCTGCTCCATTTGCAGTGACTCAGCCAGCTCCTTGGACCTCGGTGGGGGGGTCTCATCGACCACCTTGCACATGTGCTCCTGCTTCTGGAGCTAAGCAACAGTGTGCGGGTGGTCGAGGTGAATGTGCAAGGTGGCAGTGGCTGCAGAACAAGCCTGTGTTACCAGTGTGCCCACTGGCCAGGAGAATGGAGCTTGCGAAAGATCCTTTAGCGACACCAAATGATGTACCAAGATCTGTGGTTCCGCGCCAGGTGACACCATCTTCCTGCCCAGCAGTAAAACCTGGGCTAATCTGCGGAGCACGCTGGGGTCAAGGAGGTGTTTTTTTTTTTTTTTAAACATTCATTTTTGGGCAGAGTATCTCATCTTTCTGATATTAATAACAGATTCTTTAAGTTTTTTTTTCCTTCTACATAGATCATTTTTCTCCAAGCTGATTTCCTGTTCCTTCTGATCTGCTATGTTAGAGGCTTTGTTTAGATGGCGGGGATTCTTTGCTATCTTTATGGTTAAGAGTTGGGACTAAGGAGCTGACTTGAGCACATCGATGGGGGCATTTATTGGGAAACCCCTGATGTCACTGTCTTCAGGTCTTTCATCTATGACTGGTCAGGTTCACAGAAGGAAGGAGAGAAAAAGAGGATTCTAATCTCCACCCTGAAGGGTAAGGGTCTGTCTGCTAGGGATAGGGTGGTGGGCAGAGATTGGCTCAGCTCTGGGTTCAGTCTCCAAACTTCACATACCCACTAAATACCATTGGTTTAGGTAGGTTAATTGGCCTTCAACTGTTTTTGATTTCTTTTATTTCAGAGACCCTCTGGTTTATGTTCTCTTTAGGCAATAGATTTCAGATCCACTGAGTTGGGAGAGGAGCTCTCTTAGGGATGTGAAGTAGTGGAGGGCATTTCAGGATCATTTTGCTTCTTTTTTAAAAATATATTTTATTGATTTTTTACAGAGAGGAAGGGAGAGGGAGAGAGAGTTAGAAACATCAATGAGAGAGAAACATCGATCAGCTACCTCCTGCACACCCTCTACTGGGGATGTGCTCACAACCAAGGTACATGCCCTTCACCGGAATCGAACCTGGGACCCTTGAGTTCGCAGGCCAATGTTCTATTCACTGAGCCAAACCAGTTAGGGCTCATTTTGCTTCTTAAACAGCATTTGGCCAATCCCTCCTTCTATTTTTTTATAAAAATATATTTTTATTGATCTTAGTAAGGGAGAGGGATATAGAGACATAGAAACATCAATGATGAGAGAGAGTCATTGATCAGCTGCTTCCTGAACGCCCCCCCTACTGGGGGATCGAGCCCACAACCCAGGCATGTATCCTTGGTCAGAATTGAACCTGCGACCCTTCAGTCCACAGGTTGACACTCTTATCCACTGAGCCAAACCAGCTAGGGTGCTCCTTCTATTATTATTATTATTTTTAAAATATTTTCATTGACATCAGAGAAGAAGGGAGAGAGAGAAAGAAACATTAATGATGAGGAGAGAATCATTGATTGGCTTCTTTCAGCAAATATTTATGATAAAGTGCCAATGATGAACAAAATAGACAAAAAAAATGTTTTAAAGGTCTATAAAGAGCCATACATGGAGCTGAAATAGAAAATAAAGAAGGATCTAGGGAATCTCTGCACATACCTCCCATCCGCCCCCGGGGATTGAACCCATAACCCAGGCATGAGCCCTTAACCAGAATCGAACCCGGGACCCTCCAGTCCACAGGCTGACGCTCTATCTACTGAGCCAAACCAGTTTGGGGCTCTCCCTCTATTTTTAAAGCTCCCATTCCTGTTTCACACCTCCAATTCAGAGCTATCTGTTGCTGCCAATTAATTCCATGCCTTTTGAGACTTCTGAGATGCACATTGTTTGTTCTCAACTTTCCTTGCTGATGGCCTGGATTCAACTCTCTTTTGTCTGCCAAGTCAATTGCTACTTGTCTATTGGCTTTTAGGCTTCAAAATTATATTGCCATGTGTCTTCTTGCCTATTGTTCCTTTCTTTTTCTCTTTCAACAATCCTTTCACTGCAGTTTGGTGGAGTATGATTTAAGTGACTTTAAAACTATTTTTATTGATTGCAGAGAGGAAGGGAGAGTGAGATAGAAACATCAATGAAGAGAGAGAGTCATTGATCAGCTGCCTCCTGCATGCCCCCCACTGGAGATTGAACCACAACCCTGGCATGAGTCCTGACTGGGAATTGAACCGTGACTTCCTGGTTCATAGGTCGACGCTCAACCACTGTGCCACACTGGCTAGGCTCGGGAGTGTATGATTTAGATGACTGTGCTCACTTTATAGTCTTAACCCAGGAACTTCCTTCATTTTTTTTTGAGA
The DNA here is from genome assembly GCA_011751065.1 of Lasiurus cinereus. NCBI lineage: Eukaryota > Metazoa > Chordata > Mammalia > Chiroptera > Vespertilionidae > Lasiurus > Lasiurus cinereus. Next base: position 1,428,430 of record JAAGEH010000444.1, read on the forward strand.
GGCCTTCTCAAACCACTATATGTAAAGAAGAGATTCCCTAGATCCTTCTTTATTTTCTATTTCAGCTCCATGTATGGCTCTTTATAGACCTTTAAAACATTTTTTTTGTCTATTTTGTTCATCTTTGGTACTTTATCATAAACATCATGAGATCAGGGGCTATTACTGTCTCATGCACTGTTATACCCCAGTACTGGGCACATAGTTGACCCTCAATAAATATTTGCTGAATGAGTAAAAGAACAATTTATATGTATTCTGCATGAATTTTTGAAATTGTTAACAGTTTCCTTAGTCTTTTCATTTAAAGGGAAAGAAGGGCAGGGGAATAAAACAGCAATTACCATAGAGGATTGTTGTGAGGCTTACAAAGGTTACTAGGGTAAAATGCTTAGAATAGTTCCTGGTACCTAGTCAATACTAAAGAATGTTATAGTTTTAGGAGTCTTAAAAAGAATCTCTAAAGAGTTATAATTTTATATTTAATTGTTATTTAGTTTGATCAAGTTAGAGAAATGTATGAGGGACTAAATTATTCTTGGGAATTGTACAGTATGTTTTGAGTCACAGCACGTCTGAACTTTAACTCCAGGTTGATTATAAATCTCAACTTGGACTTTAGCACTGTCATGAAAGAGAATGTAATGTACTTCAGCAGGAAAGTAAGGTCTCAGATATTTCCTAGAGTTTGTCCACATAGCCAGACATTTACATTTCAGGACAGTGCTGTTTATAATTCATCTTATTTAGGAATATCTGTATCTTCTTAGGGAGTATAATTTATTTTCAGTTCCACCATTTTCTTGGGCAGATGGTTGATAATTCAAATATGTCTTGTGTATTGCATTTAAGTATGGAAACTTAAAGAATGATTCAGAGTCTTCAGCTTCTGTATATCTTTAAAATAATTAAATTTCCACCAAATAGCTCCTTAGTTCCTAAAAAAATCTATGATTATAGAGAGCTCAGTACAGTTTAGCAATGAGAAATGAAAAAATTCCTATCCCCCACCCATCCTGTCCTTGCCATTTAAAATACTTTCTCGTCACATCAGGAAGAAAGTACAAGCTTATGAGTCACTCTTTGGATGGGATGGTAGGTACAAGGAATTTGGCCTCTTAGACTCTTCGATTTCAGAATCTTGATCTGAGGAAGCTGCCCAGTATACTTTAAAAACAAGATTATATAACCTAACCTGATTGCATGAAAATAAAACAGACCTCCCTACTCCATTTCAAATTATTACTAATATCCAACAAACTCAACTTGAAGAAAAGTCACCATTTTCTCCGTCATGCCATGAAATGGATCTGACTTTCAGTTTCTAGCACAAGCTCCGCTGACCAATAATGCAATAGAAATCAAAACAGCCGTCTTCCCTTCTGGCAAATAAATTGTTTCCCCCCTTTTCTTTGTTGTAAGTACTTCACGTCTGGCAAATGGAATGTTTCCATGTTAAGACTTGCCAGTTGGCAAGTAGTCAGGGAATCACTAATTCATGCATGAAAGCATTGAATGATATTAGGTGTCTAGGTGTGTTTTTTTGTTTTTATTTAATTTTATTTGTACTGATTTTTAGAGAGAGGAAGGGAGAGGGAAAGAGAGAGAGAAACAGACAGAGAAACATGGATGTGAGAGAGAAGCATTGATCATTTGCCTCCTACACATGCCCTGACTGGGGATCGAACCCGGAAACTGGGTATGTGCCCTGACTGGAAATCAAACCCACCACCTTTTGGTGCATGGGACAACACTCCATCCAACTGAGCCACACTGACCAGGGCTCTATGTGTTTTTTAATGTGCTAAAAAATGTATGGTGGTTTACAACTACTTTAATTGTTTTTCTTTATAGGTTACATGTCAGAAAATGGCTCTATTTTTTTACTTTCTATGTGACTTTGGGCAAGTTACTTTACCTCTTTAAGCCTTGTTTTTTCCATTGGTAATATGAGATTAATAACAATAATACAGCTATTATTTTTATGTTTATTGGCACAACATAAACACTCAGAATTGTGAATTATTACTATGATTTTGGTCCACAGGATGAGGCTTATTCTTTTTGTTGTTGATTTATCATATCTCTAAGTGTCTGGACCATTTAGTGAGTATTCAATCAATATCTGATAAATGAATAAGATCTCTGTTTTCTTTCCCTTCACCTTTGTTGCTTAACTATTGCTTAATGTGTAAAATTCCCTATATTCCTGACATAGTACTTTTTGCAAGTTAACTGCTCAAAAATATAATTGAATAAGGTATGTGGAAGTGCTTTGAAAAAATGTAAAGGCTATCCAAATGTAATTGATGATGATGATGATGATGATGGAGTCACTTGCCAAAGAACGGGAGTGTTTTTTGCTGACCTCTCCTGTCTGCTGGAAGTGACAGGTAAAGTTGCCACTTGGAACTATAATCTTCTAAAAAATGCAATACAAATAAATGTAAGTATATGAGTAATTGAAAGGGTTAGCAATGAAATTTATGATATCTGACATTCTTTTGCTTTTGAGGAGAGATTTGTCTGTTTGGGCTCCTTAAATATGTGTGTCCTTTTCCATCACCCTTCATCTGTATCTTTTAGGTGGTGGTTTTGCTTTTCATTAAAGAGGATGACTCTCCTCAAAGGAGGAGGATTAGAGTTGAGTAATTTGCTAAGAACTCTGGTTCCTCACTAGAACTCCCAAACAATGTGTTGTGACATTGTTCTTCCTTCATCTTCATTTCTCAACATCTTTATACTAGCTATGTTTACTTTTTTTTTCTTCAGAAAAGACAACTCTCTGAATCTAGAACTGGATTTCAGTATCAAATGTACTAGTAGATATTGTGTGTGTGTGTGTGTGTGTGTGTGTGTGTGTGTGTGTGTGTAAGGGTTATGCTTGATTTTGTTGATGAAAGGTCTTTGTTGTGTTTTTCTTACTCCACAGGTTTATTCTATTTTAAGGGACAGATATTGGACTGGAAAAGGGGAAAGAAAAGGATCTGACATATACCTGCTAATTATAGTAGCAATTTATTATATACTATGTGCCAGTCATTGTGCCAAGTAGTTGACACATGTAATGTTTTAAAATCCCCATTTTATAGATTAAGAAATTGAGGCTTAGGGAAGTTCATTACCCAAGTTCTCATAGTAAGTAGAAGAACTTGAATTCAAATGACACCTGGCTTATTTGCTATATACTTTGAACTCTTGGTTCCTCCATTTTCCCATCTTTAAAATGGAATATTTCTGTTTGTGTGTGAAAAGCTCCAGTTTTGGGACATGAGGTGAGAAGGAGGATTGAGGAGTCTCTTGTAGTGACAGCAGAAAATTACATATGCATAATGAAATGAATGGTGAAAGGTTTGGAGAAGCTGGAACATGGGGACAGAAATGAAAATAAAGACACTACAGGCCCATATTGTCTATGTCCTTGTGGGAGTGCAAGTTATAGTTGTGATACCAGAAGGGAATGAGGGAGGGGTGTGTATAGAATTTGTAAAATGCCTTTTGCAAATCTTGTTCTGCTCCTGATATAAAGGGATTTATTTTTTACTGTTATTGGGTGTGATAGTGCTATTGTGATTATGCTATAAATGTCATTATTAGTTAGAAATTAAACTAAAATATTAATAAGTGGAGTGATCTGATTAATAGCATTTGTTTTCAATACTCAAGCAAAAATAATATTGTGGACGGGAATAGCAGGCACTAGCAAAGTTGAGTGTTGGGTATGTGGGCTTCATTTTACTTTTTTCTCTCCTTGTATGTGTTTAAAATTTATTTTTAATCCTCACCTGACGATATGTCTTTATTGATTTTAGAGAGAGGAAGGGAGATTGCGATAGTGAGAAAAACATTGATAATAAGAGGGAAATATTGATTGGCTCTGACCAGGGATCCAGCCTGAAATCTGGGTATATTCCCTGATCAGGAATTGAGCCAGCAACCTTTCTGTGTGTGGGATGACGTTCCAACCAACTGAGCCACATCAGCGAGGGCTGTGTTTAAAATTCCTATGGTAAAAAGTAAACAAATTAAAAAACCCCAAACCAAACTCCCTTCTCTGTAAGAGCTTCGTATGGAAATAAAGGACAAATAGAGAAGAAACAGCTAAATTAATGAGGGCTTCTACTAGTAAATGCAGTGACTAAAGGAGACAAACAACTATTAGCTTAGTGGGTGTCAGATAGGACTCCAACTTCTCTGTTTCTGGAAAATTATCTCCCAACCAGAGCTCTTTCACAGTAATAGGGATTTAAGTGGTGTCCTCAAATGGTGTCTTTAGCCTGGGCACCTTCTGCCCTCGGGGGTTCTTTTCTGTGCTTCCTATCCAACAGCGGATAGGAGCCCAACTCATTCAGATTAGAACAGGGACAATTTTAGCTGTGCTGTAACCGGTATAGTTTCTACTTTTCCTAAAGTTATGTTTCCCAAAGTGCCTCTCTGAAGAGTATTTCACTTTCCTTCATCACCTAGAGGTACGTAGCTGACTCAGAGACTGAGCACTCTTTATATCCCTCTGCTCTGACCAGTCTCTGAGCTGCTCAGGCATGACTGGGGCACATACCATTCTCTGACCATGAGGCCATGGTTTCTCATGTGGTTAGTCACTCAGAGTGGGGTTCTCTGTCTGCCCCTCTGACTCTTGGAATAGGTCCTTGCTTTCTTTCCATCCTTGCAGACACAGACCATCCTTAGACCTTCAGTTGGTTTTCGGCCAGATCAGCTCCACACCCCAAAATGGCCAGTAGTGGAACTGGAGACTTAGAAAGCTTCTGGATACAGAAGTTCTTGTGATACAAATCATTTTTCCAAAAAGTAATAATGAGATGAGGTATAGGAACTTCAGTGTCATCGCCAGGATCCAAAATTAGTCCATGAACACAGACAATAAAGTAGCAAAGGCCTGTGGTGGGGGTAGGCTTGAGTGGGTCAATGGGGGAAAAAGGAGATGTATATAATTCTTTGAACAATAAAGATTAAAACAAAAACAAAAAACAAAATTAGTCCATGACAGGGATATAAATTCTAAACTGCTTTATTGTGCTAAAAATCATATACGTGGATTAATTCATTCATTTATTCAACAAGCATTTATTTACAACAAGGCACTCATTAAATGCTGGATATCCTATATAATAAAAGCCTAATATGCTAAGCATCTGGTTGTCCAGTCATCTGTTCAACCAGTAGAAGCGTAATATGCTAATAATATGCTAAGGCCACTCAACCGCTCATTATGATATGCACTGGCCACCAGGGGGCAGACGCTCTGATCGTAGGTTAGCTTGCTGTTGGAGTCCAGCTGATCTGGACTGAAAGAGATGGGCCAGACACACCCTGAAGCCCTCCCTTGGTCCCTCCCTGGCTGGCCAACTGCCTGTGTCCCTCCTGGGCCCCGATTGTGCACTGGTGGGGTCCCTCAGCCTGGCTTGTGCCCTCTTGCAATCCAGGGAGCTTTAGAGGATGTCAGAGAGCTGGTTTAGGCCCGATCCTGCAGGCCAGGCTGAGGGACCTTACTGATGCACAAATTCATGCACCAGGCCTCTAGTACAAAAACAAAAGAGACATTCTGATCTCAAGGATCTAATAGCCCAGTTGAAGAGAGAGTGATTGAGTTAATATATCAGATTGTGTTTTGTGCTATGTTCAAGGTGAGCTCTGTGGGCTACAAAAGTGCCGAGGAGATACAGTGCTACATCGAGATACGAGTGCCCTAACATACGAGATTTTTGAGATAGGAGCTGTTGAGTGAGTGATTTTTGCTTTGAAATATGAGCAACATTTGAGATAGGAGTAATTGTGCGGATCGGCCGGCTGCACACGACCCACCAGTTTACTGTGACTCAAGTGTCTCATAGTTTCCCACGCCTCAAGGTTATGGAACGAATTAAACTCGTATCTCGAGGTACCACTGCACATTTAATGCAGCTTGTGGTAGGGAAGGTTAATTATCTATAGCAGAACTGGGTACAGCTGAGCTTTAGGAATTCTTAGGAAGTGGCTAGGTAGAGAAGGATAGATTGCATCCCCGTAGAGGGACTATTATATACAAAAGCATGGGAGGGTATGAGCATCGTAAGTTGGAGTTTCTGCAAGTCAGTATGGTTGAAGTGTGGTACATACGGAAAAGACAGAAGATTAAGTTTGACAGACGAGCAAGGATCTGCTTGTGCTGGACTCTATATGCTAAGCTTAATACTTGGATTTCAACCAGCAGGAAATGAGGAAGCTTTGCGTTTTAGAAAAATCACTTTGGATATCATGTAAAAACAAGGGTCAGAAGGGAATCAGTCTGGATATCACAGCACTAACCTAGGAAAGAGATTGTATAGGCTTGAATTAAGGTGTATATGGAGAAGATAGTAGATTTTAGAGATGATTTCTAGATAGAACCAATTGGACCAAGAAATAGAATCTACTGGACAAAAGAAACACGTTGACAGATACAAATATAGTGACTTAAGACAGATATGCAGGGCAATTAAGAAGGATGTCTAATTCCATATTGATACTCTAATCAAGAGAAGAAATGAAAATGGTACATTGCATAATTTTTACTTTGACCATTATGATGAATATTTATAGCAATTCAAATTTATAAATTACTCTTTATCATTTCTCAGTGGAAGGTTAAATTGAAGAGAAAATGAATAGTTTATAAAGGGGCAATGACAGCAAATCCATAAGCCATGAACTTTATGTAGTGAAAGAAGCTGCCAATAAAAAATAAGGTGGGAAATCCAAAATGGCAGCATAGATAAACACCTACACTGCTGCCTCACACAACGATTTCAAAACTACAACTAAAAGACAGAATGGACATCATCTAGAACCACAGGAAAGCTGGCTGAGTGGAAGTTCTACAACTAGAAGGAAAAAGAAGGGCTCACGGAGACCCAGAGGAGCTGCAAAAAGCTGAGGTACGGAGACGCGCTCATGGAGAAAGCAGGTGCCGGAGTACCTGGCTGGCTTTCTCTGGCAGAGGAAGGAGACACCCTTCTTTTTCAATTGCATTGAACCCCTTATCCTACAGCTCTGAACCCCAGGTCCAGCCGAAACTCATACAGGGGGAGTTTGGACTGTGAAAAGGGAGAAGTGCACGGAAATATAGGGGAGCCGCGAAACGGCAGAAGTCTGGTGGTGCGCAGAGAACCACGTGCAGAAGACCGACTGCTGATTGTGCTGCTGACTTTCATGAGTGAGTGGGAGACAGAGCCTTCCAACTGCACCACTTCTAACTCCACTAAACCCCAATTTCGGGCGAAACCCTGGGGACCCAGATTCATATGGTCCCAGAGCACAGAGGAGCCGGAAAGGAAGCGGTCTAGAGGCACTGCACATGCACATGCACATAGAGACCGCTCCAGCGATTACCCAGAGACACGTGAGACCCAGAGGCCTTGGAGGGTAGGTCCGACTGGAAGGCAAGGCAGTCCATTAAGCCCTGAGACTCCACCCATCTCAAGCTCAACAGAAAGGCTTTTGCAGTTTTGCAAGTTTTGTATCATAAGGCTGAATCCAACACAGAAGTTCTCCCAGCATAGTGAAAATGCCGAGACAAAGGAAGAGATCACAAACAAAAGAAATGGAGGAAAACAAACAACTGGATATAGAGTTCAAAAACCACAGTTATAAGGTTTTTCAAGAATATCCTAGAAAAGCTGGATAAATTTAGTGAGACCCAAGAGGAGATGAAAAAGGACCAACTGGAGATGAAAAAGGACCAACTAGAAATTAAACATACACTGACTGAAATAAAAAATATTATACAGAGACCTAACAGCAGACTAGCGGAAAGCAAGAATCAAGTAAAAAATTTGAAATATAAAGAATCAGAAAACACTCAACTGGAAAAGCAAGAAGAGAAAAGAATCCAAAAATGTAAAGATAATGTAAGGAGCCTCTGGGACAGCCTCAAGCGTACCAACATCAGAATTGTGGGGGTGCCAGAAGAAGAGAGAGAGCAAGGTACTGAAAATCTACTTAAAGAAATAATGACTGAAAACTTCCCACATCTGGTAAAAGAAATAGATTTACAAATCCAGGAAGCACACAGAACCCCATATAAAAGGAATCAAAAGAGGACCACACCAAGACACATCATAATTAAAATACCAAGAGCAAAAGACAAAGAGAGAATATTAAAAGCAGCAAGAGAAAAACAGTTCATTACCTACAAGGGAGCACCCATACAACTGTCAGCTGATTTCTCAACAGAAACGATGCAGGCCAGACGGGAGTGGCAAGAAATATTCAACGTGATGAATAGCAAGAACCTACAACCAAGATTACTCTACCCAGCAAAGCTATCATTCAGAATTGAAGGGCAGATAAAGAGCTTCACAGATAAGAAAAAGTAAAGGAGTTCATCAACTCCAAATCAGTATGATATGAAATTCTGAAAGGTACTCTTTTAGAAGAGGAAGAAGAAAAAGGTAAAAGATAAAAAATTATGAACAACAAATACATTATCTATCAACAAGTGAATCTAAAAATTAAGTGAATTAAAAATTTGATCAACAGAATAAACTGGTGAATATAATAGAATCAGGAGCACAGAAAGGGAGTGGGCTGATAATTCTCAGGGGGAAAGGGGCAAGGGGTATACAGGGAGAGACTGGACAAAAACCATACGCCTATGGATGAGGTCAATGCATGGAGGAGGTAAGGGTAGAGGGAGCCGGGTGGAGGGGAGTTATGGAGGGGGAAAAAAGAGAAACAGATGTAATAATCTGAATAATAAAGATTTAATTTAAAAAAATAAGGTGGAATTAGGACATATACTTCAAATCTATATTAGTAAACTGTTTGCAAAGAAGGTGGGGGAAGCATTATTTTAATTTTATTTGGCAAAATGAGAACAAAACAAACAAGAACCCCTGAAGCTCAGTGATATTAAATGATTTGCTTGAGGTCACACATGGCTGTAGGTGGGAACTCACATTGCATCCCAGAGCTCTCTGCAGGACAGTGTGACCATTCCCGGACATTTATTCAGCATGTTTAGGGCCCAAGATGTGAAAAATGAAGTGAGTGGCTTATTTGAAGAAAAGAAAATGAGTAAATACTGAAAACGATAATGAAGAAACTGTACAAACCTTTGAAATATACACTGAGTGGCCAGATTATTATGATCTCTGAGTGCATAATAATCTGGCCACTCATTGTATATCCTATATAATAAAAGACTAATATACAAATTGTCCTCTCGACCAGGAGTTTGACCAACAGGCAGGCAGGCCAACCACCCATGTCCCCTCCCCCTGGCCAGGCTGGCTGAGCCCACCCATGCACGAATTCATGCATTGGGCATCTAATATATATATATATCTGATACACACACTGAGTGGCCAGATTACTATGCGTTCAGAGATCATAGTAATCTGGCCACTCAGTGTATATCAAGCAAAATGGTTATTTGGCGTTCTATTGGAATAAGAGATGGGATAAAAATAAGTCATGAAAAAGAGTTCTGCATTATTTTTATTTCTAACATTTTATCCTAATATTTGTATAAATAATATTAGAATTATCAAGAATTTATTTTGAGAACATTGGTGGGATATAGGATAGCTGACATTTAAATTTTCAATTCACTTCAACCACTGTGTGAAGGCTGACCATCTGTTATGTACCTAGCATTGTGACATGTTCTAAGGGAGTTACAAATATTATGTAAGATAGTTCTATCCTCAGAGATATTAAAGTGTTGTTAGGGATACTAGATTTGCAAACATGAAACTAATTTAGAACCATAACTAACAGAACAGTGATACATTTATATAATGAAGTGACAAAAGTTTTGAGGCAGATAATGTGTAGTCAGAAAGCTAGTGACGATGTCTGGAGTCAATTAGAAGGCTTCATGAATGGTGTGATTCTTAAGATGGGCCTTAAAGGATTAAATGAAATTGATTTTTCAAGGAAAAAAGTATGGGACTAGTGAGGTAAACAAGTTTCACTTCGTGTTTTTTTCTAAACAAATAGCCCAGCCAATGTGGCTCAGTGGTTGAGCGTTGACCTATGAACCAGAAGCTCAGGGTTTGATTCCCAGTTAGGGCATTCGCCCAGGTTTTGAGCTGGATCTCTAGTGTGGGGTGTGCAGGAGGCAGCCGATCAGTGGTTCTCTCTCATCCTTGATGTTTCTATTTTCCCCTCCTCCCTCCCTCTCCCTTTCTGTCTGAATTCAATAAAAATATATTAAAAAAAAACAGATTTAGTGTAATGGTTCATCTGTTCACTACAGTGTTACTTAATGAAATATTGAAAACAACGTCTAAATGTCAAATAATAGAATAAGGCAACTGTTAATATTTCGTGGTATATCATACAATTAAATGTTATTAAGCTAATAAGAATGATGAAAGGACACACTGTAGGTTCTGCCACTCACTAGCTTTGTGTCTTTGGGCAAGCCACTTACTCTTTTTGAGTTTTGGTTTACTTAACTTTATATGGAAAGGACAATAAATACATTGAAAAATTATTGTGAGGATTAAAAATAATGTATACCGAGAACCTGATAAATAGTGGGCATTCGATAAACATTGTTATTCATATGTATTACGAGTATGTAAAGAGATACTATCTTTTGAAGGGAAATGTCTCAATTTTATCAAAAGCTTTAAGATGAATATTTCCTGTTTGACTTGGCAATTCCACAATAAAAAGTTTATCCTAAGGAGATAACTAAAGATGTGTGCATAGGATCTTTGCAACATTAAATAGAATTGTGAAAAAATGAGCCCAAATTTCACAAGTAGGTGATTGGTGAAATAAATTGTGATTTCACTTACATAAAGGATATTATAAAACCATTATAATGAGGATATAAAATGCATTTCTCATGTAGAAAGTGAGGAAAGCAGATTCTGAAACTATACACAGTAAAATCTCATTTTGTAAACACACACACACACACACACACACACACACACACACGTATATACACAGAGACAATTTTCTAGAAGGATAATACAGCAAAATGTTAACTGTGGTTGTCTGGAGTGGGCCTTTTGGTGATTTTTTCTTCATTGTGCTTACCTGAATTTTTTACTTTTATGGTAATGAGCATAACTAATTAAATATTAAAACTTAGGAATGTGTTGCGATTACAGTATTTCGTGACAGAGAAAAATGCTCAAGATTGAAAGCAATATTAAAAATTTATGTATTATATGATAACAGTTTTGTTAAAATATTTCTATCTATGTCTAAATGGAACGACTGAACTTTGCTTTTGTGGCTTTCTCTCTCAACATGTAGCTCCGCTTTGGTGACAGAGGGGAGACAGGCTGAGTAGTGAAGTAGCAGCGTGTTAGACGCCTGTACGCCTGGATGCAAATCATCCCTTCCTCAGATTCCCGCCTTGTGTGTTTTCTTCATTTTTACCGCAGCTTTCACAGTTGGCTTTCTTGGCTATTTTCGTGAAGAAACAAAGTTTAACCAACTGCCAAAATCCACTCTCCTCCTCCCTCCTTTTCTTGCATCCTTACTGGGATCCAGCATAGGCAGACCTACTGGTCCCTGGGCAGATGTAATGTGAGTAAGAGGCATAGTTCTTGGAGCCTACTGTCCAGTTGGGAGAGAGAGTCAGCAACCACCCAAAGAAGTATGTAATTAAAAATTATGCTAACTGCTGTGAAAAATATTAGAATAGGATATTATAATACAGACACATTTGGATGGAGGTTAGGGACTCAGTTTAGACAGAGAAGTCAGCGAAGGCCGCTGTGGGGCAGTGACAGTTTCAGTCAGCCTTGAAGTATGAACAGGAGTCAGCCAGACAGATGTGAAGGGAAAAGCACTGTATGAAGAGGGGTAACTTCGCAGAAAGGTTTTCGGGTAAAAAACAGTTTTGTGTTTTCAAAACTGGGGCAAGAGCCAGCGTTTCTGACTCTGGTGTTAGGACATGAGGTTGGAAGGTAGGCAGGAACCTGGTATATAATGTGTTAAGGATTTTGGATTTTATTGAGGGCAGTGGGCAGCCACTGAAGGATTTGCATGAAATTGTATTTCAAAGAGATTGGTTTGGCTCAGCGGATAGAGCGTCTGGCCTGCGGACTGAAAGGTCCCAGGTTCGATTCCAGTCAGGGGCATGTATCTTGGTTGCGGGCACATCCCCAGTAGGGGGCATGCAGGAGGCGGCTGATTGATGTCTCTCTCTCATCTATGTTTATAACTCTCTATCCCTTTCCCTTCCTCTCTGTAAAAAATCAATAAAATATATTTAAAAAAAAAGAGAGAGATTTGTTTGGCGTTGCTCAGTAGTTGAGCATTCACCTTATGAACCAGGAAGTCCCAGGTTCAATCCCTGGTCAGGGGACATGCCCGGGTTGTGGGCTCTATCCCCAGTGGGGGGCATGTAGGAGACAGCAGATCAATGATTCTCATCATTCATGTTTCTATCTCCCTCTTCTTTCTGTCCCTTCCTCTCTGAAATTAATTAAAAAAGAAAAAAAAAAGATCTGTTTGGCTGCTCTTAGGAGCAAGAACTGGAGAGAGGCAAGAGAGAACCAGGAAGATGAGTTTGGTGCCCAGTAATGATGGTGAAATGAATAGAAGACAGTTTGTCGTATCTTTTGTTGGTAGTATTGACGGGACCTAGCGACAGATTTGATTAAGGGAATGAGGGAGAAGGAACAGGTGTGTCAAGAATGTTTTTCAGAATATTTTGTCCAAGTGACTTGCTGGATTATATAGATTCTTTTTTGGGGGGGCAGGGGGAAGTGAGGGAAGAGATAGAAGTTTAGTGTAAGACATGTTTATTTTATGATATCTGTAAGATTTCCAGTGCAGAAACTGAATAGATGAGGTCTGTTTCTCAGAAGAGCTACTCATCTGGGATGGAGATACCCATTTAAGAGTCGTGAAAGCCTTGTGGACGAGGGGATTGACTGGAGACCAAAGCAGAGTCTAGGGCTGACCTGTGAGGAATTCCAGCGTTTAAACATCAAGGAATGGGGGAGATGGCAAAGCACATTGGGAGGGACACACGAGTGAGGCGGGAGGAAGATGAGGAGAATGTGGTGTCAGGGATGCCAGCGGGAGAAAGTCTCAAAGAGGGAGGGGTTGACTGCATGGAATGGGTCGAAGGTCTAGTAAAATGATGACTGGCAAGTGCCCATGGCATTTGGCAACATGGCGGCTCTAGAGGATGGTGCAAAGAGTAGATTCAGGGCAGTGGTGGTGGTGGAAGCCAGGCTGAGTGAGTGGATGCGGGAACTGGAAGGGATGGAGAGGTAAGAGAGTATAATCTCGGCTCTGAAGGGAGAGACCAATCGCTAGAGGGAAATGTCAAGTTAAACTAGAGGGTTTTTGTTCCGCTTTCACAAACATTATCTGAATGCTGATGTAAATCTGTAGGGAGACAGCTGTTGGATGGAGGGCACTAGCTGGGATGGGTGTTTGATAGGAAAAGGAAAGAAGGCAACGGAGGTAGGCTTTTGGTATCGTAAGTACTATGCCAGGTGATTGGCACAGGAAGTGACTTATTATTCACAGCAGCCCGGTGAGGTTGATAGGATGATTCTCGTTTACAGATGAGAAAACAAGGGTTACGTGGAGATAGAGCCGAAGTCTTAATCCAGAACTATTTCATTCCAGAACTCTCCCTTAGGGTCTCTGAGGATTTCTTCTATGATGGAGTAGTAGTCAGTGTGCTAGGGCTGGCATGGACTAGGTGACAGAAATAACAGGTATTAATTTTCTCACTGTCCTGGAGGCCAGAAGTCCAAGATCAAGGTGTTGGCAGGTTTGGCTTCTCTGGAGGCCTGTCTCCTTGGCTTGCAGATGGCCGTCTTCTCTCTGTGTCCTCACATGCCTTTTCTCCGCTCACACGCATCCCTGGCATCTCTCCTGTGTCCAAATCTCCTCTACTTACAAGGATGCTAGTCAGACAAGATTAGAACCTGCTCTAAGGGCTCCATTTTATCTTCATCACCTTTTTAAAGGCCTCACCTATCTCTAATACAGGCACGTTTTGAGATTAGAACTTACTATATAAGTTTTGGGGTGGGGTGGCATTTAGTTGATAACAGATGCCTTTTGTTTTCTTAAAATGTAAGGAAAAAAGGGGTTGTGGGAGGAGTTTTGAAGAGCGTGGAGAGGGATGAAACTGATTGCCTAAAGGCCAGTTGAGGCCAGAGATAATTTGTTGAAATCCATCCAGCCCAATTATCTGGGTTTCTGCAGCAATATTCAGGTAGGGGGTTAGAGTAAAAATGAGAACTGTGTGCTGGGAGGAGGCTGCCGGGTGCTCACACGGGCTTGGTGACCAGCCATATGGCCCCCTTTTCTGCGCAAAGTTGAAATGTAAATGAGTTTTAGTCACGTACTCATCACAATTACAGATTACTATATGTCAGGGACCTTTCTGGCTGTCCTCAAATAGTTGCAAATATGAAAGTTAAATAAATCTACGATTTTGTTGCACTCACCAGTGCAAAAATTAGCTTGAACATTTCCCCAACTGGTTCTCTATATTGTCTTTCTTGCTTCCTCCCCCGTATCTTCGTTCTTCTTTCTCTTTCCCCCTTCTTTCCATCTTCACTCATCAATTATTTATTGAGCACGTACTAGATGTCTGGCAAGAAAAAGAGTCAACAATCTAGTGTAGGAAACAGATATGTATATGTGCAAAAAAGCCCTCAGGTTATAACTGTTATTATTAAAGTAATAATTTATTTGTTCATTTATCCCACAAATACATCGAGTGCCTACTAAGTGCCCAGCTGTGTGTTAGGCATGGGATAAGATATGGATTAGATATAGTTTCTGTCTTCAAGAAATTTACAACCTGGTATAGAAAAATAAACAGGTAAGTAAACAAAAACCATACAATGTGTTGTTTGTAAAATATTAAAAGATCTCAAAGAAAGGAGTGACTCTCGTTTCTGCTTTCCCTTGCATGTTTGGGCATCCACTAAAAGGAGATATTGCTGAATTTTAACAAAAAATAACTACAAAAAAGGACATTCATTTTTTAAAAAGGCATTTCCGAATGCTTGCTGTTGTTGTATATGGACAGTTTTGTAGCTCTTGAAGTATGAGCAAGCATCAAGTTGGGGAATCTATGGTTTTTCTCCTCATTTGAGTTTATTGTCCACAACCTGCACTATCAGGTGGTGGAATGATTAATTTTTCTGAAATACTCAACAGAAACCTGCTAAGTATTAAAGGCTGAGAAAAGTCACAGTAACAGAATATTACTGTGATGCTGGGTGAGCAGAAAACATATGCTGGCCTAGTACAGATCTCAAATATGTGGGGCTTGAAACTATGAATTAACATGGGGTTCCCTGTAATGTGATTTTATAAAAGATGATGAACAGTAGATCAAAAATGCTGAGAAGAAAATGGATATTTTTAGATTATGTATTAAAACATTTTATTTTTTAAAAAATATTTTTTAATTGATCCCAGAGAGGAAAGGGAGAGATAGAAATATAAACAATGAGAGAGAATCATTGATCGACTGCCTCCTGCATGCTTCCTACTGAGGGATCGAGCCTGCAATGTAGGCATATGCTCTAACAGGGAATCTAACCATGACCTCCTGGTTCATAGGTTGACTGGGCTGTAATTGAAATATTTTAAAATATCACTTATTTTTCCTTATTTCGGAAAAAATGTTATTTTTATAACCAGATAATTTGAGATTGATTGAGACAATGGATACAACCTTGTTGCTTTCTTCTGAGGGATTGTCTTATATACACACTCAAGGTCTTATCCGCCATCTGGGCTTATTTATGTTAGAAAATCTAACCATATTATGGAAACGTGTAGGTAGTTGGAGAGAGAAAAGAGAAATTTGATTATGGTACATGTGAGATTTAGAATCAGGGAACGATAATAGCTGAAAATTGCTTTGATGTCATGCAGTGAACACCCACGAGCTGCCTTTTGACTACACTTCACAATGGTATTCTAGAATATGCCATAGTGAAAAGGGCGCCGGGTGGGGGTCAGGGTTTATAAGTTCTAATCCAGCTCTGCCATTGATGACCTAAGGTGCCTCCTTTCCCATCTTTAAGATGAAAGGGTTCTGGAAAAGGTCTTTAAGGCTCTTCCAGTTAAGATACTTCATCATCCTGTGATTCTACATCCTAAGCCTATCAGAAGCATGTTGACGTTCTTGAAAGAAGTTACTGAAGCCAGAATTTCCGTTAGACGGCTTCCAGGAGCCTATTCCTGTGGGCTGCTGGGAACAGCATGGCCTTGCTTTGTTGGACTTGATTTGCCTTCTGTTAACTGCTGACAGTGAGCCATCCACCTAAAAGGCTCCCTGGGCAGCCTTAAAGATTGGAAGGACAGATGGACAGTGTTGGGAGCTCTGTGGAGGAAGCGACCTGAAAGACATTGACCATCCTGACCCCTTGGGATTTGCAAAGAGGAAGGACTAAAACTGGGCCATGCACTGCAGCCAGGTCAAAGGTCAGGTCAGGAATGTGGACAATGCTGGTGACTCCAGGTAGGTCTCGGAGGGTCGAGAGCCTCGTCAGTCCCTCCTGAACGTTGAGGAGATCTGGGCAGCCAAGTTCAGAAAGCGTGGGAAGTCTCCTAATTTCTGAGATGTCTTGGAAGAAAACTGTGACGTTAATGTTTTTGAATACCACCCAAACATTGTATTCTGACTTAATACGAAGTTAATCTATTCTAAATATTTTTCCAGTTCAAACATTTGCCAGGCACACTTCCTGAGAGCTAAAGGGCTGGTTTCCACTGATGCCATTGTGCAATGGGCACCCTCAATTTTAGGATTTTTAGAGGATTGCTGAAAGACCTCTGAGTTTTCTCCTTTAGTTTCAGTTAAGGAATATTAAATATAATTCTCTGGTGGCAGAGATATGTCTATTATTTTTTTGCTAAAAATAAGCTAACTTGGGAGTGATTATAAAATAATTTGGAGTATTGCCTTTCTTAGTGATTAAAAAAAGATAATGGCTAATTTGTGAAAAAGTTACTAAACCAGATATCTAAAAATAATTTTGCGTTCTGATAACAATTTAAAGAAATTAAAGGTCTTTTTGTAATTGTTTCTGCCATGGAATTCCATACAAAATTTTACATATTAAAAAAAATACTGATTAAATTCCTGTATCTGATCATTAAAACTAATAGCTGTATAGCTAATACACAGTACAAGATGATTCCTCTTCTTTTTCTTTTTTTTTTGTTTTTTTTGTTTTTGTTTTGTTTTGTTTCTATCTAGTTGCTTCCAAGATCCGGTACTTACAGGAATATCATAACCGGGTTCTCCACAACATTTACCCTGTACCTTCAGGAACAGATATTGCAAACACCCTGAAATACTTTTCTCAGACCTTGTTAAGGTAAGCTTTAAAATATCCTCTACTTGGAGAGAATTGCTAGGTAGGACTGCCGAGCTGACTGGGATTTACATTTGGATGGAACTGAATGTTTTGAAGGGCCTTGTTCTCTAGCGCTCTGCCAGAAGAGTCTGCACTCCAGGTCCCTGGGTGTCTATAGCAGATCTGATCACAGGCCCGAGGGAAAGGAAAACAAGGTTGCATGGCTTCTGCCTGCTTCCCCCAGTAGAACACCTTATCAAGAGATTTACAGAGTGATAGGAGTTATATGTCCGGCAGTAAATGTAGAGTAGGCTTGAAAGGAGACACTGCATTGCTAACATGAAGAACAGGAAGCACTTCCGGTCTTAAAAGGAAATCAGAATTATGTAGCATTTCAGGTTCATCAGTAGTATTTCGTACTGATGTATAAAATATAGTAATAACCTATATTACATGGTATAATGTATGGTGATAACAGTTATTTTTCATTTGTGTGACACTTCAAGTGTTCACCGTGCTTCACCATCGAGGTGGAAATTCTCTGGAGGACCAGGAAACAACACATAACTGTCAGCTTTTACTGTCACGTAGCGACAGGAGGGACCCATCTGCTTCCCAGTCCTCATTAGGAAAAGACAGCCTTTCAAGAAAAGACTCAAGTCATTTGGCAAATCACATCCAAGAAGTGAGGGGAACGTTTTACTTCCCATTAAGTTCTAAGGCGAAGTCTTTCCCGATACATGGTCTTGTCACTCCAGATCTGGTTTTGGAAACACATAGCTTTGACCCGCTACTGTTTCTTTCGCTAGAGAACAGCAAAAGCTTGGCAAGACAGGTATTTGATAGGGAACGAACACCGATTTGGAACGACCGCAGAGTTCACTGTGGTTTGAAGCTTTTGCCGAGGGCAGACTGAACCCTTTTGTAGAAAGAAGCTTCATGTGGTCAAGTCAGTTACTAACCTTCTGCAGTCTTGCTATCTCTTTGTTCTTATCTTTGGAGTATCTTTTCTTCTTTAGAACCTTTAGTGTCCCTGTTCTACCTTCAGGAGGGATTCTTTGGATCAGATTCATAGATTTCACACTTGCATAGTAAGTGTAGGACCTTGGTATAGGATATTTCCCTTATTTTCAGATTGCACTGGAATGATTAGCTCAGTTTTCATAGTAATAATCAGATCAGTATATGGACAAAGGCATCTGATTCTGTTCTCTTCAATTCTCCTTTTGCCTCTGAGGTCAGTGTTCGCAGTGTTGCCTTTATCACAAATTTTGGAAGTTCTCGCATTGGGAGATACTTCTCAGTAAGAAGCAAATTCTGGATTCCATTTGCAAAGACTGTGACATCCGAGTTGTCACTTGGAGCTTACTGCTTAGGTCTTAGCCATTGTGCCGAAAAGTTAAGAAATTTAGGACACTGAAGTAATGTTTGCAAGACATGAAAGTTTCATTTTCTTGAACAATAGATCATTAAATTATGGTCTATTATGGGTCGTAGCATTTTAATGATCAAACTGATATTAAGGTATTTTGTTCAAGTGGCTTTTGGAAAAGATTCTATGCAATTGAGCCAAGTCCAATTTCAAAGGGAGACATCAATAGCTACCACTAGTAATAATACTAAAGATAGTTATCGTAATCATAGTAACATAGTATAATAATAATAGTTATTATATGTCAAGCACTGTTCTAAGCACTTTTCATATATCATCTTATTTAATTAATCCCTTATAATATAATTCTATGCCATGAGTGTATTATTAAAATTTTTTTAGTTACAGTTTACATTCAATATTATTTAGTACTGGTTTCAGATATATGGCATGATGGTTGTGCAATCATAGCCTTTTATATAATTTTTGCATTCAGAAACACTTCTTGCTTTTAGGATTCAGATAGTTGGAAGGAAATAAGAAGAAAGAGTTAGAGGTGACTTTTCAGTAACCCTCTGTCTTTCTATTTGAGTATTCTCAAGGATGCTAACATTATTATTATTTTGATTAAAATATGCAACTTGAAGTTTCAATAGCTTCATTTGAGTCAGAATTGCATTTTTAGAATAATAGTCCTCTGGTATTCATGCATGTATTTAATTCTCATTGATTTCAGTAGACTTTTGTACATATTTCCAAAGGCAGTAATCATCCTAGCTGTTTAACTTTAATTAATTTAATCCACAGGAGAGGAGAGATTATGTTTAGCATAACTGACTAGATCAGCACTTGAATAGTCCACACATGTCCACTTAACTAATCATTAGACTCAGGATAGAGTTCATGGAGGTTCCCTAAACTTTGGCTATTAGGTTAGTGGAAGGTGAGTCCTGTGTGTTATTCAGTTTGCTAGCCCTTGAGCCTAGTTCAGTGTTTGGTCCTTAGAAGATCAGTATATGTTTGTTGAATTGACTTGGTTCATATTTCACCTATTGTAGGAACCCTTTTAGTGGCATTGACTTCATCTAACCTGGGATCTTGGGTAAAATTTCCTCTGAATTCTGAATTGTACTCATTTTAATTTAGTAGGAACCTAAGTGTAGGAATGGACAAACAGTTTGCACACAACTCCAGGGTTTAGTTTTTTGTTTGCTTTTAGTATTAGAAGCAACTATGAAGATCATCTAACTTAATCCCCCCTCACCACCACCAGAGGTGTCTGTCTATAATCTATTAGAAGCATTTGTGACCATGTTTTAAAATCTAAAGTCTTTAAGAATCTTGCTTTTTACCTGGCAGAACATTGAAAGGTTTCCAGTCTTCCTATGTCAAACATTCTCTCTCTTCGGGTGCCATTCAATCTGGTAGCACATTAACATTAAAAAAAAATCATTAAGTTTGGGAAAAGTTACTTGCTGCTAACTCTTTAGAAAACAGTTTAATATATTTTTAAAAGGGATTCTAGCCTCAGTTTGATATCATAATTGAACTATAATTCCTGATTACTTGGAGTAAATAGCCCTTCAAATTACTGACTTGAAGTCTATAGAGGAGCTTTCAAGCATAGCATTTTTAAAGAAATTTTGTTTGGTACATAAAGTCAACTCAAGTCAACATTTATAATCTTCGAGAAAGTTTAGTTTATGTTTTAATTTTCTGAGCTATAAATACCTTGGGGCAACTTCTCATCTTTACCAACACCCCCAGAGATCTTCTCGATTTCTCTTGATGTTGGAAGTAAATGCTTGCTAACGAGGATCTCAGGAGGGAGAAGGAAAGGTGAAAAGTTGGATGCTGGGTCAAACTCTTCTGAGCAGGGCGTTCTTAATATGCTTTTTGGTTGGATGTACAGACCTCTGGGAAAGAATTTCAAATGGGCAAGTTGGTTTTATGATTCCCAAGTTAAGACAGTTTGGTTGGGGAAATAGGTATTTTTTTTTTCTGAATAAAACTCACAAAACATCATAAAATCACAGTACATTTCACATTTATTCATGAGTCCTTCTTAAGTTTTTCCACAAATGAAAACATTTCCTTACATTGAAACATGGTAATTTAAAACTGGTTTCATAGATAACTCATCCTCAGCCATTTTTTTCTCAATTTCACCTATTTATTCAATCTGAAGGCAGTGAGAGAGAAGTTTTACTCTTTTAGTGCTGACATTCTTCCCTCCCTGCATGTTTGAAGTTGTTGCTGCTATCATTTGGGAATGCCGCATATACAGGAAGGGAAAAATTTCAAAATAGAATCTCCAAAGTTGATTTGCTAGTATTTGTCAAATTATATGAAACTTTGGAAAAATAGCAATGTATATTTGGAAATATAATGTGCTGTATTTCCCCCACCAAGGCAAAGTTGAGAGCACTGTAATTGATTGAAAGGATAGCATTAATATATGATAAAGAGAACATTTTATTCTCAGTGGCAAAGTGTTTTTTTTTTTATACCACTGCTGTAAGATCCACATCTTATAAATTTGAAAAGATGCTGGTAGTCAGCTAATTTAGGGCTGAAGTTTGGGAAATAATATTTCTGACATATCCATTGTGATTCTAAAGGCATTTTCAGCGGGATAGAATCCTATACAATTAAAATAGTTGTTTTTTTGTGTGATTGGGCTTATTATTAAGAATATAACATTTAAAGGTGGTATTTTTAGGAGTAATTGAATTATTGAGGAAAGTATAAAGTCTGATGGAATATGATGATATTTATATTAGATGTAGACAGGCAGGGGTAACTGGAATATTGATATTATCCCATTGTAAAGTAGAAGCTTATGAAGTTAAATACATCACACACAAAAAAAGGTAACTTAAATCCCTTTAAAAGTTAAAAAAAAACAAACCTTACACTAAATCTTAAGTTATTTCTTGCTAAGAAGTGTTACATAACTATTCTGAAATTATTTTTATTATTATTGATTGTTTTTCCCTCGACATTGGGGAACAGAAGACAAAGGAAATTGAGGTAAATTAGGCACATGGAAAACAAGAAGCATGTAGTTATTTTTCTTACATTGTAACATATTTTGCACTGAGTAAATTAAAATAGATGTAAATTTGGAATAGCAAGCATGCTTGACACTAACCAATTCTTCACCCCACCGTAAAATTTGTAAATGTAATATCATTAACTAAGAACTTAGTAATATGTTATTCAAATAGAATAAGTGTAAAACAAGGTTATTTTTATGTAATGAGGCGTTTATAAATTATCTGTTTTGATTAACATATAAAAGCACGTTGTAAGTGCAGCAGATACATAATCATTATAATGTATAGTTATTGTCTATAATGATAAATAGCATAACCGTATTTTTAAAAATCTAAACATTTGGCTACGGAGTTATTTTTTTCTATTTTGAAATTAACAACTTTTCTGCTTTTATCACTTTTACTAAAAGGTTTTTATTTAAAAATGAAGGCTAAAAGAAAGCCAATATATTTTTATAATTTATTTTTATTCCCCTTAAACTTTTTGTTAACTTTCTAAACTGTTTTTCCTCTAGTTTCTAGTGAGTTTTGTTGAATAATAATGTAAGTAGCAGCAGTAATATATGAGATCTTATTGTATAATATGCAGCTACCTGGCAGATACTGCTTGCTTAGTCTTTAGAATTTTGAAGGTAACTATTTAATAAACCATTGTTTGTATTCATAGAATAAAATGTTTCCTCCCCAACATGCAAAATTAAAAACACACACATAAATAACCATTATCATTAGTTCACAAACATATGCTACGGACCATTTAATATATATTATTTTACAGCTTTTCCAATGTAGTTTAGCTAACATTTTAGAAATATGTATTATTTCTAAATTCATATGCCTGTTTAAACTTCATTATCTCAAATGATACTGACAGAATGTCATGGAACAGTATCATAATATACATATAGACATTATTTTGATGCAATAAACATGTGATTTTTAAGACTTTCTTAATAAACACACATGTTTATTCTTTGCTAAAACATGTTTCTGCAAGTGCCATACCTATATTTTGCAAGTTTTATTTGCCTGATTAAGACAGTCTTGCTAAAAACTTCCTTTGTCTCGAAAGCTTTTATAAATTAAGAATAAAAGCCCTAACTTGGTAGACTTGGAGCTGCTATTTTTCCTTCCAGGAAACTTCTTCACCAGATCGATAAACTGTAAAACATGGGTTTGGCACTGAAACATGCATTTTTATATTTTTGCTCCTTACTAGCCAGATAACACATGAGATGCAATGCAACGTCCGCAAAGTAAACCTTGCCTTCTTGGTATCTGAGCACGAAGCTGAGTGACCGACCTGTCCTAGATTTGCAGATGCTCCTAGTGATGCAATTGCATCTTATGTGGGATATATCTGGTGTTTTATTTATTTGTTTTAGAGTGTCATTTCAATGTAATGTGCTGTTCTTTGTGTCTTTGTTGTCTCTTTTTTTTCTTTGTCCCCCCAACAGCATTTTGTCCCGCACAGGGAAGAAGGAAAGCCAAGATGCCTCCAATTTGACAGTGCCCATGACCATGTGTCTTTTTCCTGTGCCATTCCCACTCACCCCATCTCTAAGACCGCAGGTCAGTTCCATCAACCCTACTGTTACTCGCTCCCTCCTTTACAGCGTCCTGCGAGATGCTCCCTCTGAACGCAGCCTGCAAAGTCGTGATGCTCACTTGTCAGACTACCCTTCTTTGGACTATCAAGGCCTCTACGTGACTTTGGTGACTCTCCTGGATCTAGTTCCTTTACTACAGCATGGCCAACACGGTGAGCACGCCCTCAAAAACTTTGAGAATGTACATGGATGTTTATGGAAGCTGGACACTGTGTTATTGGAATACGTTGCTTGAAAGGTCTCTGTGTGGCTAAAGCCTTTCTTACACTGAAATTTAACTATGATGTTCTCCACCCTAACAGTTTGCTGTGCTATGGCCAGAGAGATGCTATCTAGGGGGGCCTGAACCGGGGGCGAATGAGCCTGGAGAGGAGAAAGACTATAACAGGAATATATCTCTTCTCCCCTGACCTGCTTATCATGGAGACTCTTGTTGAAATGATTTGGAAGCGAAGACTTAAAAAGTTGCCCCCTTGAAAATATAACAGGTGGAGCTTGCAGCTCAAATGCATTGACTTAATTCTGTGATTTTTGGGGGGAGCCAAATCACAGAATCTCTCTGGGACTCATTTTTCCTGTCTTGAAGCACAGGACATTAGATTAAGAAGAAATCTCTGAAAATAAAGAAAAAGAAATCTCTAAGAAGTGTTGCAAATGTAACTAACGACCAGTAGTTAATTACAAAATGTTGGCTAAGTGACAGAATGTCTATATGCTGTTTATGGGGTGCAGTGAACAGTATCAGTGGTGCCTCAGGTCAGAAGCCCGAGAATATACTTCTTAATTCTAACCCTTTCTTCTGCGTATCTTTAGTCAATTTCATGATCTTGCTTGCTTACCAAATTCTTCTAACCCATAAAAAATAGTCCAATAATATCTACTGCTCAAGCATTCAGTATTATAGTTGGGTGAATCAAATGGGAAACCATATAGTAAGAAAAGGGATTTTTTTTTTTTGCAGAAAATGACTTTAAAAATGCCAGTTGTCTTAACTTGAAAGCACTGAGAATTTGGTTTCTAGAAGGATGAGAACCAAAGTTTCACTGTACAAAAATACTGGAATTTGGGAAATGGATGGGTGGTGAGGGGTTATTTTGCTTTTCAGTTATGGCTAACTCTCCTGTGAGAATGCTTCATGGTTTATTTAGTAAGATGTGTTCCTGATTTTTAAAAATGATAAAAAAAAACCTACTTGCATAAAAATGATGAAATGACGATTATTGAATTGGTTTATGCTTCTATTTACAATTCTGTATTATAGTGAATATAAAAACGTAGACATTTGTAAATTTGCTTATCGTATAATTTTGTAGCTGTTTTAAGCCAAGTCACTTTTACTGTGGTCCTATCCCGGCTCAGCACTTAAAGGAGATGACCCTTTGCACAGGAGGCTGCCAGAGTTTACTGTGTGGTGAGCTGGTCAGTGCTTTTCCTTTGTGACTCCAGTCCGGAGGTCCATCCTGGACCGGCCTGGTCCTGGCTGGGCCACGTGTTAGGCAGCTGTTCTTCATCTTCAGAGCCCCTTGCTTCAGATGGAAAACATTCACTTTGGTGACTCACAACTCATGTCATTGCGATTCATGTGTACATTATGACAATTTCAGGGAGGAGGATTTGTATTTTTGCTTTGATACCCACAGCTATTTTGTGACTTTTCACTGTTATGTATATACCACGCTCTTGTTCTGCATAACAAAGCTGGAAAGATAGGGGGAACCCCCCTAGACCAATCCCTTAGATGTTCAAAACAGTACACACTGTTTCTCTAAGCAGGGTCTGAACAACATCAGAATCGCTGAGGAATCTCGAAACACGGGATTCTGGGTTCCCGAGCCAGGACTTCTGAATAAGAATCACTGAATTTTTAACGCGCTCTCTGGGTGATTCTTTTGTACACCAAGTTTGCGGACAAACTGAGGCTGGGGCCAGAGGCTGTGTCTGCACCTGGGGCAGTGCAGTGTACCCGGAAGAGCCCTGTTTCTGTCTCAGTTCAGCCTACTAACTCTTAGGAAATCTTGGACAACACTCCCCTTTTCCAGGCCTCAGTTTCCTCACATGAAGAATATTCCAGGTGGGCTCTCAGGCCCCTTTCCGTGCTGATGTTCTGTACGCGCGCTAAAATGCAGCTGAGGGGTCTTTGTATGCACAGCCTCGTTAACTACTAATGAACCACCTATAGGTTTTCGGTGTCTTCATTGGGAACCCAAGGCTGGCTGACTTTGCTCCCCAGTATACAGTGTGGCCACATCTTCTCTGTTGCCGGTTGATTGCTTGCTGAGTTGGCACATTAATTTTAATGAAAATCAGAAATGCGTTAGGCATCAAAACAGCACTAAGAAAGTAAATCTGCAAAACAAGCAAGTCTAATAGTTTTTTTTTAATGTAATGAATATGAAACAATCAAAGTCTTATTGTCAAGTCAGTGCCTGATGACCTATATATTGGGAGGTCCAGAATTCAAAATACACATTCAGGGCAGTGGGATTTGGTCTACATGCATTCCAAAGCTAAGTAGTTATTTTTTTCCAACGTCCTCTATTTTTACTCCTTGTGCAGGTAATAATAATAGTAACAATACTAACATGAATAAAATGGCTAATAAATGCGGAACGCACATTATGTGTTAGGTTACGCACTTTACATTAATCTCATTTAAAGCTCCTAACAAGCCTTTTAATGAAGTGAGGTAGGTAATGTTCCTATCCCCATTAAAAAATGTTGATAGATGATTGTTAGTGGTACGTTCTTCTGTAATAATCTATAACTAAATACTCAGGACATTCAGCAGTAGTTTATGCTTCCTTTCTTTGGTGAATCTGAATCTGCCCTGGTGCTGGGAGATGCAAATTACCTTATTGCCCAAGACTCCACATGTAGGAAGATTGTAGTTTGGTTGATGGGTTAGAAATAGCCTGTTTTTGATTTTGTTTTTGTTAATCCTCATCTGAGGATATTTTTCCATTGATTTTTAGAGAGTGGAAGGGAGGGGGAGTGACACACAGAGAGAAACATCAATGAGAGACGCATTAATTGGTTGCTTCCCACACATGCTCCAACCAGGGCGGGATGGAGTCCGCAATCAAGGTACATGCCCTTGACCAGGAATTGAACCCAGGACCCTTCAGTCTGCTGATCAATACTCTATCCACTGAGCAAAACTGGGTAGGACTGCCCCAACCGGTTTGGCTCAGTGGATAGAGCATCAGCCTGTGGACTCAAGGATCTCAGGTTCAATTCCGGTCAAGGGCATGTACCTTGGTTGCGAGCACATCCAGTAGGGATTGTGCAGGAGGCAGCTGATTGATGTTTCTCTCTCATTGACGTTTATAACTCTCTCTCCCTTTTCCTTCTTCTCTGTAAAAAAAATATATATAATATATTTAAAAAACAAAACAAAACTGGCTAGGGCTAGCCTGGCTTTATTTCCTGCCCTGCCCTTGACTTTTTTAAAACTTCCAGTGAGAAAATAGTTTAACGTCCTGTGCCATGATTATCTTGTGTAATAAAAATGAAGGTAAGAATACTGGAAGGATTTCAGGATTTATTAGCCCATGGAAAGTGCTTCTAATTTATGAAATTGAGGAGTAATATGAATAACAAGAATTCTTAAAGCTCGATAAAGTATTGAGGAAAAGCTCCTGTAATAGATATTTATTTGTCTTAATGTAGTCATTCATTAGTCATTTATTGAGCAAATGCAGTATGCTCACTATACTGAGTCGTATCTTTTAGAACTCTTAATAGGAAGGGAGCAATCGTTGCTTATAATTTAAATCAGTTCATAAAAACTTAGAATGTATAATTAGCATATTTTGTTAAATGGCAAAATATTCAGTGACTGATTACTCAATTTTCTTTTGTAGATCTTGGACAGTCGATATTTTATACAACCACATGTTTGCTGCCCTTTCTCAATGATGATATTCTGAGTACTCTGCCCTACACGATGATATCAACGTTAGCTACCTTCCCTCCATTTCTGCACAAGGATATTATTGAATATCTTAGCACATCTTTCCTACCAATGGCTATATGTAAGTTCAATCTTACTTAATATCATATTGTTTTTATATATTGTACAAATGGAAATTGCTTTTGCTGTTTGAGGCTATAAATTTTTAAGATTATAATGAAATTGCTCGCTATGGACATGTGCCATGATTTAAATTCAGTCACGTCAGCATGAATATTATGATGAAAACTAAAGATGTGGAAGATTATACCTTAGAATTGTTTTATTCACATAGTTTGATCTTATGCAATAGGAAGAGAGCACATCTCAAGGCAGTTTATGTTTCCTAGGTATAAATTACTAGAGACCTGGTGCATGAAAATTCATGCACTATATGGGGAGGTCCCTCAGCCTGGCTTGCTCCCCTCTCATAGTCCAGGAGCCCTCAGGGGCGGGAGTTGACCTGGTGATCAGGGGAAGGCAACGCCCCATCACATCTCTGCTGCTGCCACTGCCAGCAGCACAAGCCTTGGCCGGCCCTGGTTACCTGCACCTCTGGTGGCCCTGGGCAGCTGGGAAGCCTCCTTCCTAGGCTTGCCTGCACTTCAGGCCATCCCTGGGTGGTTGGGGTGCTATGGGGACTGGGGACTCCAGAGGCAGGTGTATGGAGCACTTGCCAATCCGATGGGACTGAGGGTACTGGGTGCTGCCATCTTGTGCCTTTGGGTGCCACCATCTTTGAGGGCATGGCAACCAATTACCCTCCTTATTAGCTGTGGGTGCCCCCATGTTTGAGGGGGGGGCAGTCAATTAACATATTCCCTCTTTATTAGATAGGATGCTATTTTTTTGCCACTTGAGAAAAAGGTGGAGTGTTGCCTCAGGTGTAGAAATAATTATCTTTTGCATTTGAAGGCAGTAAGGTATGATGGAAAGAGCAATAGATAAAGTCAGGATATATACATTTTAGTCTTAGTCCTATCCATAATCTGCTATATGATGTTTGGCAACACACATAGCTTAGCATCAGCTTTCTCTCACAGGGCTGTTGGGGTGATAAAGTGAATCAAAATATATGAAAACACCCTGACGACACTTAAGGCTTGAGACTCATGTGCAAGTATTGTCAGAAACATGGCACTGATTTGAATTCTATTTTGCTATTTTAGACATAATTCTTTAGGCTTTCCAGACATTAGAGCAAAGAAAATAAAAGTTGTGGTGTAGCTTTTATGATAAACATCCTCCTAAAATAGTTTTTGTAGAAATTGATTATGAATTATCTGTGTTCCAGTGAACAATCTGAAATGATTATGTTATGGCTTGAGGACTTAAATAGATCTCAATTCAAATCATAGCTCTGTTACCAACTAGCTGTGTGACTTTAGGCAAGTTAACTAACCTTTCTGTTTCTTACCTGTAAAATGAGAATAATAATAATGCTGCGTCATGGGGTTGTTGCGATAATTGAGATGATGATTATGCTAGAAGATTGATAAGATGCTAACACAATGCCTAGTGTTCAATAAGTGTTAGTTTACTTCTCTCTTTCTCTCAACTCTTGTTCTATAATAATACCTTTATTGGTCACATTCAATTTTTAATGATCATTTTTCACCATTTTAATGTTATGTACTTATGATCTCATTAAAGTTGCTGCTCTGTAAATATATGTACCTTTGAACCACATTTATGTAATTTATAATCAAGTTTAATTTTAGCTATGGAATTATAATTTTCATGTCTTTTAAGCAGAGTCTGTTTTCTGCCTAAATGTAGTGATTAAAAAAATTAGCAGACTGATTATACCATTCAAGTAATAGAATATTTAACCATTTTCTTTTTTTGTTCTGTTTAACCTTACTGACAAGTACTTGTTTATGGCTAAAGCCTTAGAAAGGGATGGCCATTTAGAAAAAATAGCAGGTGATGCTGCATCGTTGTAATAATCCAAATCACTGTACTCCTACTTTTTAGGAATAAGTTAATTTTGGGAGAGGCATTGCATATATCAGGCCTCTAACGTTATACTTAAGACTGTTCAGGCATTGGGACAGCTGACAATATGTTCTTCACCCTTGATTAATTTCTACTTAATTAGAAACACTGACTCCGAAACATGCCATGTAGTCACACTGAAATTCTAACCTATTTAAGTGTGTGAACTGTGGCAACTGAGGAGGACAAAATAGTACAGTTAGTTTATAACCTATGTGCGAATTTTAGTGCTTATCTGCGGAGTAACTTGCTGTTCATTTATCAATATGAACAAGTTGTTTATGTGTCTGAGACTTCATTTTTATCAACTGTAAAGGAGGGTTTGGGAAAAAATGTTCCATCTCTAAGGTTATTTCTGGCATTAATAATCTACGTGAAATACATCAGTCTTATTTTATGTCAGATGCTAACCCAATTGCTGATCTGGTTCATTTATTTGGTTGCTCTAGTTTTAGACTCTTAGTTCCGATTTTCATTTCTCTTCACCAAGCCTGTGATTCAGTGATAGCCGATCTTTTTCATCTTTAGGTCTTTGAAAAATAAATTGTAGCACTCACCTTAAAGCCAAATCTTACTAAACGATTCAGGTGTTTCTTTTGTTCCTTCACAAGGGAGGTGCAAAGACAGGCCTATAGATAGTCAGGTTCTAGATCAATCATGTGAAAATGAAGTGATGTGAGAAGGTGTATCTGTTGCTTGCATCTGTGTTGCTTCTATTCTTTGGAAATTATTTCAGTATCTAGAAATTCTAACTGAAACAAGAGAGTAGCATTTAACTTCTTCCAGAATATTATTTCAGGACTGAGGTGTTAGGATGAAGGATATTGCATTTTCTGAATACTTGATAAGGTCTTTAAAACAAAGACACTTTTTCCTCAAAAAATTAAAAATGGAACTCCCATTTGACCCAGTAATACCATTTTTAGGAATATATCCCAAGAAACCAGAAATATCAGTCAGAAATGATATATGCACCCCTATGTTCATAGCAGCACAATTTACAATAGCTAAGATTTGGAAACAGCCTAAGTGCCCATCAGCAGATGAGTGGATTAAAAAACGGTGGTACATCTACACAGCGGAATACGGCGCTGTAAAAGAGAAGGAACTCTTACATTTTCAACAGCATGGATGGACCTGGAGAGCATTATGTTAAACGAAATGAGCCAGTTGGAGAAAGATAAATATCATATGATCTCACTCATACGTGGGATTTAATAAACAACATAAACCGATGAACAAAAAGAGAACCAGAGGAAAACATATTTTAAAATATAAAACAAAGACACTTTTATCTCTTTGGTATGGTGTTCTCATGGTCAGATGTAAACAGGTGTTTTTCAGGTATTAAATGATTATATCATTAAGGACAGAGAAGATGAAATTCTGAGCTCCAACATGGGTCTTATGCAGTATCACAGTTCTTTCAGTTTCAGGGCCATCCATGGAGTTATTAAGAACTGAAAAAAATCATTTGCATTTCACCATGGAAACCTCTCTTTTTCCAATAAAAAATCTGTGATTTGTGGACTGAATTGAAAGATGGTTGGTGGGAAGATGATATTGTGGCAGAGAAGAGAAAAAGCTGATCCCTAATGAACATTAATTGATGTAAGCTACGTTATTTCAAAGATAATAATAAAGCTGAACAGTTATGTCAGTGAAAGATGCTTCTGGTCTATCTTGGTAGCCAGGACTATGCAGTCTCGTCTAGTTTCTTTTCTAAGTTAAATTTACCTCCCAAGCTCTAGCTGGCTTGGCTCAGTGGATGGAGCATTGGCTTGGGGACTGAAGGGTCCCAGGTTTGATTCCAGTCAAGGGCACATGCTCAAATTGTAGGCTCAATCCCCAGTAGGGGGCACGCAGGAAGCAGCCAATCAATGATTCTCTCTCATCATTGATATTTCTAGCTCTCTCTACCTCTCCCTTCCTATCTGAAATCAATAAAATATACATTAAAAATAAATTGACCCCCAAAGTCCCTTACCTTCAGGAAAAATAAAGGTTCATTTAGATCTTTGCATAACTTCAAAGCATTTGTCTCACTTAATTGAATACCTGGTTTCTGATCATTGGCCCTGTATTATTTTTATTCTACTAACACTACAGAGGATGTGTGTTATGTTCCTGCGATCTCCCCAAATCTAATACACATTTTTTAAAAGACAGTAAAAAATCAAAATAAGATATTGATTCTTTTAAAGTAACTTTTTATGTCTAAACTCTGCTTTATTGGCTAATGTTTTTTTTTTTTGTAAGGTAGGCCTACCATATTTAAAGAGTTTATTGTTGCATTGGGTAAATAAGAATTCAGAAATCCTGAATTGTTTTCCTTTGATTACAGATCTCTTAACCTCCTCAAACTTTTAATTTCCTTAGTTGTAAAATGGTGAATAATCATAACCTTCTCTGTCCACATCCTATGTTTGACACGGGAATAGCCTTTGAATAGTGTAAGTTACCTACGCATATAAGGCCCTCAGAATCATTAGGTTTGGCCTTGCCAAGGCAACCACAGGCGTGACTTGAAATTCAATAAATTGATAGGAGCTTTTTTCACAGAAATGGAATTCCCACCTCCCCTACCGTTTGTTGTACCTAACAGTAGTTGTTCTAACAGGTTTCAGGTGCACAGTTCTACAGCACAACATGTGTACACTGCATTGTGTGTTCACCACCCAAGTCAAGTCTCCATCCATCACCATTTATTTCCCCTCCACCTTCTGCCTTTCCTCCCCGGGGAAATAGCCACATGTGGCTATGGCTAGCATATTGGATAGCACAGCTTTAGCATTTAAAAAATATATATATATACTTTATTGATTTTTTACAGAGAGGAAGGGAGAAAGAGCGGGAGCGAGAGTTAGAAATGTCGATCAACTGCCTCCTGCACCCCCCCACTGACCGGAATTGAACCTGGGACCTTTCAGTCTGCAGGCTAATGCTCTGTCCACTAAGCCAAACCGGTTTCGGCACAGATTTAGCATTTAAACTCCAAAAGGACAAAGACTTGCCTGCTTTGTATATAGCTGTGTCTCCAGGGATTTAAACAATGCCTGGTACACAGGAGGCACTGGAAAAAAATACTTAAAAAAAAATCCTCACCCAAGAATATGGAGAGAGAGAGAGAGAGAGAGAACATTGATTGGCTGGGATAGAACCCACAACCTAGACATGTGCCCTGACCAAGAATTGAACCCGTATCATTTTGGTGCACTGAATGATTCTCCAACAAACTGAACTACCTGGCCAGGGCTTAAAATACTTCTTGACTAAATAAGTGACTAGAGCATTGGCTATGAAGTCAGGTGATTTGGACTATGGTTCTAATAATTAAGTTGGTGTTCTCATGCAAATAATTTGATTTCTCTTTTATAAAATGTTTTTTCCATATACTTTTTTTTGCAAGAATCCTATAAGAGCTGTACATAATTATATATGAGGAATTATGAAATGCAGGAACAGATTAGGGAATTCTTATTGTTCATAAAGGGAAGGCGTGGTGGCGCTGAGAGGATGGGGAAATAGGTCTAAAAATTTGAT
Organism: Lasiurus cinereus; assembly: GCA_011751065.1. Taxonomy (NCBI): domain Eukaryota; kingdom Metazoa; phylum Chordata; class Mammalia; order Chiroptera; family Vespertilionidae; genus Lasiurus; species Lasiurus cinereus. The sequence continues at coordinate 1,461,273 of JAAGEH010000444.1, forward strand.
TATATTTTCTGAGCACAATATTATGTCTAAAAATATTTTTATTTTGATTAATTTCCTTCTTCCTTCATTGTATGTAGCTGTGGCCTTTTGCACCCCCATGGGGACAAGGAACACATCTGTTTACATCATGCTTTTTAACAAGATTCAATCAGTGATGTGTGCCTGTGTGTGTTTATTAAATTAGAATTGCGGTGATTTTACTCAATCCGTTAGAAGGCTAAGAAATTGCAAGGCACCATCTGTTTATATAAGCGCTGGAGTCAGTTTCCTAGGGCTTGAGCCAAGCAGGCACTGTTGGCTTTGTGGTTGACCATACTTGGGGGCGAGCGTGGTTTGGTAGGAATTGGAGGGACATCCAGAGGTCACTGGTTCATTGGGGCCAGTGGTTCTCAACCTTCCTAATGCTGCGACCCTTTAAGACAGCTCCTCATGTGGTGGTGACCCCCAACCATAACATGATTTCCGTTGCTACTTCATCACTGTAATCTTGCTACTGTTATGAACTGTCATGTAAATATCTGATAGGCAGGATGTATTTTCATTGTTACAAATTGAACATAATTAAAGCATAGTGATTAATCACAAAAACAATATGTAATTATATATTGTGAAATATTTATTTCTAATGACAAATAAATGAAATTTTGTCTTGAATCGTGGTGTAGCATGGGTAACAGTCTTCATATGACAACAGTAAACTACATGGCTGCACTTTTGCTACACCGAGGAGCGGTGTGTTGGTTCCTAAGACCATGGGAAATAGGTGTTTTCCAATAGTCTTAGGTGACCCCTGTGAAAGGGTCGTTCGCCCCCCAAAGGGGTCGCGACCCACAGGTGAGAACCGCTGATTGGGGCTGTTCCATACATACACTTCACCTCCATCATCCGAGGCACCTGGGCATCCCTCCCATGTCTAAAGGCCTCCAGCGGAGCGATTCTCAGCCTCCCTTCATAGTGGTTTTCATTTTTTAGAAGTGCACATGATTAAAAAGTTTGAGCTGAATTTAAACAAAGGTGAAAACCATTGTCCAGAAAGGAATAGAATTATTTTCTGTTGAGATTTTCTTTTTTCTTTCTTTAACCAAAGGGCACAAGGGGCAAGCAATTATTTTTCCCACAACTGGACCCCTCACTAAGTGTTTTCTGCTTTATTTCTCATCTCGAGCAGTGCTTGGCAAATGGAGGTCCAAGGTTCATTTGCATTCGAATCATTGGTTGTGCTTATTACACACGGCACTTCCTGTTTCCAAACTGAGTTAGGCGCTCTGGACATGGGCCCCCAAATGCTGAATTTAACAAACTCTCTGGCTCAGGTCTGAGAACGATTGCATCTTGTTCTTTTGGATTCGGCTCAAAGTCCTTCTTCTTTAGCCAATCGTATTTGATTAGTCTACTTTATCATCTAATAGCAATGAATTGATCTCCACATTTTGGGTAATTATTAAACTTACTGGTGTTGGATAGCCAAACTAATTTATCTACCTGAATATCACCTACGTGGTGGATTAGCAGCAAAGCCCAGCTGCAAGTGATGAATAAAAAGCAATCTCAGGTAAATGGAACTTAAATATAGATCTGTTTTACTTGTTTGTTCATTTGAGCACCATCTCTGGGGGTGCTCAAAATCTTTTATGTAAATAAAAAAAAGATTCATGGTAAATTTCTTTGTCTTCTTTATGACAAATCTTTTATTAGTGTTTGAATGTTACTTCTATGTATATGCTTTTATAGTAACTTGTCTTATTGTCTTTGGCTCTAAGTGAGATATTATTTCCACATATTATACTTATTATAGAATAAAGTAAAATAAAATAAAGCAGATTTTAAAGTTATCTGCTTTTTTTTAGTTTTACTGAACTCTTATTTTTTAAATTTTATTTTATTGTTTAAAGTATTACATATAGTAGGACATATATCTCCTTTTTTTTTTTCCCCATTGACCTTCCCCCAGCCTTCCCTACCTCTTATTGCATGCCCTCACCGCCTCCCCCGCCCACCAGTATCTTGTGTTCATTGGTTGTGTTTACACTCATGCATACAAGTCCTTTGGTTGATCACCACAGAGGATGTGTGTTAGGTTCCTGTGATCTCCCCCACTCCCCAATACTTTTCTCCCCCCATTCCCAACACTACCCAGTCTTCCTGCTGTAATTTGACAATCTGTTTTATCTGTTTTTTTTGTTGTTCATGTTCATGGTCTGGTCCATGATGCGTAGGAAATTGGGAATTGACTTTCTGAAGGTGTCATACTCACTGTCCACTGTTCTAATCATGCTTTCATTTTTAATAATTTTAAATATTTTTATTGATTTCAAAGAAGAAGGGAGAGGGAGAGAGATAGAAACATCAATATGAGAGAGAATCATTGATGGGTTGCCTCCTGCACACCCCACACTGGAAAATCGAGCCCGCAATCCAGTCATGCTCTGACAGGAATTGAACTGTGACCTCCTGGTTCATAAGTCCGACACTCAACCTCTGAGCCATGCTGGCCAGGCTAATCATGCTTTCTTGACAATTTTCCACACAAGCTCAAATAGAAGGAGAGTTTTATCCTGCTTCTACAATGATCGCTGAGAAAAGAAATTCATTTTATATTTGAATCCTTATAAAGTTCCTTCTGTTGTGGATCCTCCCTCAATTACTGTGTTTAGAATAATGAAGCACTTGTTGGAGACATATATTACCCTGCATGACTTCAATCAGTGGTAGTTTTGAATGCTTATTGGGGTTACCTGATACATTCTATTAAAAAAAAGACACAGAAAGAAATTTAATATAGTTGGATGTCATTGTAAACAAGCCACTTAAACATGCCTTAAGTTATTACCTGGAGAACATGATTATGCAGCTATAAGATGAATTTTGAAGAAACCAACTTGCTTTGCGATTTCATGCTTGTGGCACAGGATGAAATGTTCAGCAGCAGTGTTTTCACAGAATCAAAAAGTGCTTTATTTAAAACAACTCATGGATTTGAAGATGGTAAGCTTTGGAAAACTAAAAAAGTGGCTCTCATGGTGATGAAGATGCTAATGGTTAAGTTACATGTGAAGGTTTGAATAAAATTTTTTTAATGACATTGAGAGTTGAGAAAAATTTTTATTTAATGTACTATTTTTTTGAAAATCCATGATTTAAATTTTGTGTCACTAAATTAATAAGGTCCTCACTTTAAGCAGGCTATTATTTTATCTGCATCTCTAAAAGTTAATGAATTCAAGTTGGGTTCAGAAACCTTTTATCTTTACTTTCTCAGTGAAATAGCCGTCAACATGCCTTTATACCTGGGTATATGGAGGATTCTGTTTTTTCTTGCTTTTCCACCCAGATGCAAACATCTTGGGAGCAGAGATCACATCTCAGTACAGCAGCTCTGATAAGCCATTATGTCACTTTCTGGCATAGTTCCTGCTCCTTGTGGGTTCTCACTAAATGCTGGCTACCGTGCCAGGATAAAATTTGTAATGTTATTTGTGCAAAATGTCCATTAATATAGTTGGGACTTTTAAAGAAAAAAGTTTATTCTCAGCTTTCATGTTCTATGCAAAAGTAGCAAGTGTGTATATATATATGTGTGTGTGTGTGTGTGTGTGTGTGTGTGTGTATTTTATCTAATCAAAATATTTTTATTTCAGTGGGTTCCTCAAGGAGAGAAGGAGTTTCTGCCCATGTTAATCTCTCTGCGTCATCCATGCTAATGATTGCAATGCAGTACACATCCAACCCAGGTAAGCGGAAATTTGGGTGACTTGACTAGTTCCAAAACCAGTAATTAAACAAGAGATCAAACACACAGGCTAGAAATTCATGAAAAGAACTTTGCTTGGTGGGTAGACAAGTGAAGATGTGTTAGAAAACAGACTTCTGAGTTGACATAAATTTTCCTTTCCCTTTCAATAAAATATATTGCTGCTATTAGTAGCAATCTTGCAAGAATGTTGAGGACGCAATTTTAGAACATTGTCTAGAAGTTGATTAAATATAAATATACATGAATAGTTGACTTAAAGTATAAAAATCACCTGCAATTCTAATAATTAAAGAAAATCATTTGTGAATTCACTACTTTAATGCCACACAAGTATCCTAGAACATAAATCTTTTGGTACATTTCTGATTCTCCCCTTAGAATACATTTATAAAAGAGGGGTTGATTGGTTAAAGGACTTGAAAAAATTTCAGTAGTCTCAGTAATTACATATGAAAGTATATGTAACCTGTCATTGAGTATTATAAAATTTGTATAGAGTTGGACAGGTGGGAATAATATCTTGTTGCAATTTGTGTTTATTTGATTACTAGTGATGTTGGACAGGTCTCATATGATTTATCTGTTTGATTTCTCTACATCTGTATTATTGCAGATGAACTTTGGGAAACTGACCTAAAAAGGGGCTGATGTTGGAGACACATGCTAAGATATGACAATTTTTATTTTTATTTGATGTTTATTTGGAAAGCGATAAGTTTGATAGCACAGTTTTCAACCTTCTACTTAATTACATAGTAAATTAACTTCATCCTATATAATAAAATCCCAGTGACTGAAATGGCAGAATGACCAGAATGACTAGAGACCATAATGACCATGGTCCTTGAGTGAGCAGTTAGAGGCGATCAGGCAGGCAGGCAGGCAGGCAAGCAGTTAGAGGCAATCAGGGAGGTAGGCAGAGGTAGTTAGGGGTGATCTGGCAGGCAGGGCAGTTAGGGGTGATCAGGCAGGCAGGCGAGCAGTTAAGGGCCATCAGTCTCAGATTGCAAGAGGGATGTCTGACTGCTGGTTTAGGCCTGATACACTATAAAATCGGACAAAAGGTTAAGTGACCGAATGACCGGTTGACTGGTTGCTATAATATGCACTGACCACCACGGGGCAGATGCTCAATGCAGGAGCTGCTCCTGGTGGTCAGTGTGCTCCCATAGCCAACCTCCCGTGTCCCTGATCGGCTGATCATTGGCCAGGCCAAGGGGCTCCACCCATGCACTAATTCATGCACTGGGCCTTTCGTAGCAAATAATAATGGAGTTTTGGACTATGGATGATGAGGAAAACATATTTTTTATTAAAAAACTCTGATGCGTTTTGTGTGGAGTGTCATCCTTTAAATATGAAATCCCTTATGATTATATGAGTTTAATTAAAATATATTTATTTTGGGAGGTATATCTCATGTCTCACCCTGTTTGGCTTAAAGTACCCTCAAAATGTCATTTATATTATATATTGTGTTCTGGAAAAATCCTTCATTTGAAATCTAATTAGTTGAAGTCTCATCGTGAGGCTTTGGTTCTAATTTCTAAGTTGGAAGGCAGTAAAGCAATGTGGTAAAATCATGTGCTTTGAGGTTAGATGTATGGAGGTTCACACCTGAGCGAGCTCACCTGCAAATGGCCAGTTAGCTTAACCTGGAGCACCATTTTTAACCACCCTAAGACTAAGTTTCCTCATAAAATTTCTATAAAACGGGAATAATTCCTCCTGCAGTGCCTTAAAGTGCTATTGTGAGGATTTAATGAATTAAAGCAGGTGTAAAGTGCTTACTGAGCCTGGTAATGGTCACATTGTAAATACTCAGTAAATAGCAATGGGATTGGTACAATCTGTCATCTTCTTGGAGTTGAATGTTTCACAGGGAAACTGCCTTGATCACATAGAACTCCTTCTATTATTTCTACGTCTGTATCGGTATCATATAGAATTACTTCTGTTATTTCTAATTCTATATTGTCATCTATTCATGGGGGAATATTTATCGCCAAAAGTTAATTCTATAGTAACAATTACATTTGGAACCCCACCCGGTCTTGCAATGTGGGAAACTGTTAAGAAGTGGAGAGATATCCACCAGGAGGCAGTCTGGGACCAAGTGGTAGGTCATCATCCTGTTGTTTTAATTTTCCTTTGGGGCAGACAGCAAGAGGCAGCTTGGTCCTTGTAGTCTTTGTTCAACTAACAAGTTCTGTTGAGTAAATCCTCTGTACACACTTTTGTACAGTTAGCCATTGGGAAAACCATCAGAAATGTGGTGCACTGGAGCGGGGGTCCCTCAGCCAGCCTGGGCCCTGTTGTAATCCGGGAGCCCACAGGGAGCTCAAGCGGGCCTAAGCCATCAGTCAGACATCCTTAAAGCTGTTCTGGCTGAGCAGCGCTCCCCCAGTGGGAGCACACTGACCACCAGGGGGCAGCTCCTGCATTGAGTGTCGCCCCCTGATGGTCAGTATGTGTCATAGCAATCAGTCATTCTGCCGTCAGGCTGAAACTGGCTCTCTGACATCCCCCAGGAGTCCCAGATTGCGAGAGGGTGCAGGCTAGGTGGAGGGACCCCCACTGGTGCACGATCGGGGCCTGGGTGGGATGTGGGAGGTTGGCAAGCCAGGAGGGACCGCAGGAAGGCTTCAGGACATGTCTGGCCCATCTTGCTCAGTCCCGATTGTTTGGACACCAGCAGCAAGCTAACCTTCTGGTTGGAGTGTTGGCCTCCACTGGTCAGTGCACGACTGGTCAACCAGTCGACTACCCCCTGGTGGTCAGTGCATGTCAGAGCAAGCAGTTGAGTGGCTTTAGCATATCATTAGCATATTATGCTTTGATTGGCTGACTGGCCAACTGGATGAACGGACACTTAGCATATTAGGTTTTTATTATATAGGATGGTTCTTGCTTCATGGAGATTATATCTAGTTGGGAAGATTAGGCACATTCACAGAAATCATTTTTGCAATATAAAGTAGTATGTGAAACATAAAATAAATACTGTAGATAGTATTAATTCATCTGAAATCAAGAACTGATAGATTAAAAGGACTAGGAAAGGTTTTATGCCACTTGAACAAAGTATGGTTCTTAAAATAGGGATACAATTTTAATTGATATAGTCGTAGGGTCTTCTGGGAGGGGAAATGATAGGATTGGGAGATGGATTAGGGAAGATAAAAAACAGCTATCTAACTAGGCCAACAGCATCTTTCTTCCCTAAGTAAGCATAGGCAAATCAAAGAAGCTTGCTGCTCTGTAGCTTTTAAGCATTTATCAAGAGATGGAATTGGAAATCAAATGATAAGATTCCCTTCTAATCCATCATTCTGTGACTTGCTGTCCTAACTTGGGCAAGGTAGGCAACTAAGTCTCGTTTATTAGCTGCAATGTGGTGGTTATGAGATAATACAAGTAAAGTTCTTAGCACAATACCTGATATAATGAATGCTCAATCAATATGGCCTTTTGTTATGATCCTATTCTGCTATTTTTTCCCCTATATAGTTCTTTATTACATTGATATACGTTTGTGTTATAAAGGTATGATTACTAGGGATTTTTCTTAATATTTCCTTTGTTAGTAAGATGAACGAAATATATTTTCAAGGATCTTGGAATAAAACTTGATAAAGTCAAGGGCTTATATGATTTTTTAAAACGTATGAATATATGGAAATAAGTAGTTTCTATAATGAGTAGAGTGAAAGTCTTACTAGTATAGTTCATTAAATCTCAAAGGATGTTTTATCTGGTATTTATATTTAATGTTCAAACTACATTTTCTTCCTTACAGTGTATCACTGTCAATTATTGGAATGCCTCATGAAATATAAACATGAAGTCTGGAAAGTAAGTTTTGGACCATATTTAACTCATAGCCACAAACCTAATTTATATAATGTAGTAAAAACTATTTACATGTTAAAAGTATTTGTAGGTAGAATTTATTGATGTTTTATTATATTGGTCTGGCAGACCCTCTAAGTCTTTCCTTACTGGTTAATTAGCATTTCGAGAAGGAATGATCTTGAACAAGTAGCTTGACAGAAAAAGTAATTGAATATCTTTTATTCTTGGAATTTAGCAAATAGTATATTATATGACAATTTTATTTAATTTGAAAGGTTGCTTAAGAACCCGTCTACTTTCAAATAGATGTGAATTGTTGCAAAATACGTTATATTTTAAAAATGCACTGTTTAGCAAACTGGCTTATGTTGTTCTAAAATCTGTCTTTCATATCATTGTGAGTAGAGAATTTGTTAAGAGATAATGTACATATGAACTCTGCTGGGGGCGGTGGGGGGAGAGGGATTATTTACAGAACCAGTAAGCAAATAACAAAAATAATGTTTTAATATGATCTAAACTGGTTGACGAGATTCCAGGGGAATTAACCGCCTCAACCCCTCTATTGAAATGTTTACTGCTTTGGTACTGTTGGATGAGCTACCTTTTTTTTTTTTATTTGATCATGCTAAGTCAAAATATGCTTCCTTCAGGATCTTTTGTACGTGATCGCCTATGGCCCTTCCCAAGTGAAACCGCCAGCCGTGCAAATGCTGTTCCATTATTGGCCCAATTTAAAACCTCCCGGGGCAATAAGTGAATACAGGGGCTTGCAGTACACAGGTAAGAGAACGCCCTGTGATGCCCCGTCTTTATCTCTCCTACGCCACATTTGTCTTCTATGTTTTCTATCTTGCTGGGTTATATTTATGTGCCTTTAGACACTGTCATAAATCTGCTCTGAAACTAGGAGGTATAAAATAAATTAATGAAAATTAATTTCATAACACCATAGTGTAAGTCTCAGTCTCAGTTGCCACACGTACTCCGTGGTCTTAACTACTACTGATGTTAATCACTGCAAAGGTGTGAACGGTAGTGCTGCACATTTGCTCACCATGTAGCAAAACTCCAGGTGGTTAATTCTGTTCTGATGAGAAAATTTGGAGCATGTTCAACATTACCAGTTCATACACTGAGTACTAATTAAATGACCTTGATAGCCTAGTTGGACAGGAAGAGTCAACAATTGCTGAATATTGTTGTCATTAATAACTGAGAAGTAAACATCGAATTTAAATATAAAGACATATATTTATTAAAAAAAAACACAAACTAACCCAGGTTCTATGTTGTGGATTATGTTTAGCTATAATAATAAAAATGTAATATGCTAAACAGACTGGACAGCCAAATGACCGGATGAAGCTGCAGTGGCTGGGGCTGAGGCAGAGGCAGTTAGGGGTGATCAGGCAGGCAGGTGAGCAGTTAGGGGTGATGAGCCAAGCAGGCAGAGTAATTAGGGGTGATCAGGCAGGCAAGCAGGCAGAAGAGTGGTTAGGGATGATCAGGCAGGTAGGAGAGCAGTTAAGGGTGATCAGGCAGGCAGGCAAAAGTGGTTAGGGGTGATGAGGTAGGCAGGCAGGCCAGCAGTTAGGAACCCAGTGGTCCTGAATTGCAAGAGGAATGTCTGACTGCCGGATTGGGCCTAAACCAGCAGTTGGACATCCCCCAAGGGGTCCCAGATTGTGAGATAGTGCAGGTTGGGCTAAGGGACCCCACCCTCCTGTGCACAAATTTAGTGCACCAGACCTCTAGTATAATATAAAATCAGAGAGCAACCTATGGCTAAAAGAGTTTCAGATGCCCTTGACTACCTTCTCCCTCCTCTTAATTGTAGACGTTGCTTTCTGAAAATGGCAGAGGTGGATGTTTTGGCAAAGTTAGCTTTTATTCAGGTTCTTGTGTACTGATGTTCTAGAACCCATTTTCTTGGCATCTCTTTTCTTTCCTAAGGCCACTGGAGGTGGTTCAGAGGGCATTTAATTTAATTCTGCTCCTTATGTTCTTGATGAAAGCCATTTGTTAGTTATTAATACCTGTTTTAATGGTCCTTGCTGGGCTTATTCTAAACTTAGAACAAATAATACTGGCTGTAGTGGTAGCATTAATACAGGCAGCCCTCAGGTTACATCAGAGATCCATTCCTACAGCGCGACATAATGCGATTTTCGCTGTAAGTCAGAACCCCTACATAAGCACCTGTATCGCTCACATGGAGCACATACATAGCAGTAATGAAGTGAAACAGTAAAAAAAAAAAATTTAAAAGAAAGATAACAATTCCTGACCTTTACTTGTGGTAAATAAATAATAAAAAACATAAAGCACATATGTACATATGTCTAAATGACGGACTTTTTAAAAATAAATACTGTAAATGGGATATGGTGACAGAAACATGAAACGATGTAAGTTTAGTCCGTCATAACCTGAGGACAACCTGTATTAATTAAATCAATGAAGGTAGATGGTAATTTTTTAAAAGAATGAAAATTGATGTTATTGGTGTTTTATATCATCTATAGTAGAGAACATTGAAGTATTGCTAACTGGATAATTTGAATATAAGAGCAAAAGTAGTTGGAATTGTTAATAAAATAAAAGGTAAAATGATTGAAATATTTGATATCAACTCTTCTCAGTAGATCTATGAAATAAGCATTTACAGGCTGTATGAATGGGTAACCCGTATTAAATGAAATGCATTTATTTGGTAAATATTTAAAGAGTAACTCTAGTGTGCAAGGCCCCATGTTTTCCAACACAAAACCAGATCTTATGGAACTTAATACAATCTAGACACAAAAACTCATTCATTTATTCATCAAATTCTTACGCGATATCTACTATGAGCTGGCATTATTCTAGGCATTGGTAATATGATGAAAAACCATACTAAAATCACTAATATCTTGGTGTGTACATTCCATTATGGGGGAAAGACCAGGAAACTACCTTATAGTGTGGTAAGTACTATGGTAGAGCAAATACAGTTGGCATTGAACAACACAGGAGTTAGGGGTACCATCCTCCTCACCCCTTTTACAGTTGCAAAATCTATGCATAACTTTTGACTCCCCTAAAACTTAACTATTAGTAGCCTACTTTTGATGGGAAACCTTTCATATTATAGTCGTTTAACACATATTTTTTATGTTATATGCATTATATACTGTATTATTAAAATAAACTAGAGAAAAGAAAATGTTAAGAAAATCACGAGAGAAAAAACACATTTATAGTATTTATTGAAAAAAATCCACGTGTAAGTGGACCCGCTATTAACAGCTTATAACTTAAAGCTGAGTTGTTCAAGGTTCAACAGTATAGAGAGCTGTGGGAACACACAGGAGGGACCTCGAACCTCACCCTGATGGTGGGCAAATTGGCGGAAGGTTGAGCTGTCAAGAAAGGTTCTTTAGTTGAGTGACATGTAAGCTGATACCTGAACGAGATGCACACTCTAGACACCACTAGGGGGAATGAATCATTAATAGATAAAGTGAGATTGAGGCAGAAGGAACTGCATGGGTTCAGACTTGGAGCCGAAGATAGCATGATAGTATTTTAGTTCCTGGAAAAAGTCGTTGTGCAGCCAGACAGTGAGGGCACAGGGGTACGTGGAAAGCCTGGCAGGGCCTATGAAGGAAATCGGATTTCACCCTAATGAAATGTTGAACATTAACACCAGGTTTTAAATGGAGAAATCACATGATAAAATTGGCCTGTTCAGAGCATCCCAGAATCCCCGCCGGAAACGGACAGATATTTGTTTCCTGGGTGACCACACCCTCTTGGAAGAGCCAGACAAACCTGTCTCCCCAGAATAGCTTAGCCTCTGCCAACTAAGATCAGAGTGACTTTCTTCTTCTCTTGCCTATCTGAACAGGAGTTTCTGTGTACAGGCATTCATTCTTTAACCCAACCTGTAATCATACCTCCACACACTTCCATGTTTTTAACAGTGTCATCATTTGCCTACTTGCCAGGCACTGTCCAAGGTCCTGGGAAAGCAGTTCTCTTGGAACTCCTATTCTAGGGCATCATGGCATTCTCTGTAGAAAACAAGAGATCGTGGTCGTTCCAGTTGTTTACATGCCTGTGTGCTGAGCATCTGCCCCCTGGTGGTTATTGTGTGTCATAGCTACTGGCCAGTTGGCCAGTCACTTAGGCTTTTATATATATAGATAGTATAATTTGAAATCAAGGAGATGAATATTTGAATATCTACATTATACTCTAGGATTCTCATCTATATATTACTATTTATCCAGCATTATCTGTTTGTCAGGCATTGTTCTAGCTGCTTATTATCTCATTTAATATTTTAGCATTCTCTTAATTGAACAAAAATTACGGACCAAGACCAGATTAGGTTTTACAGAAATTTTCTCAGTTAATTTTCACAAAAATCTTGAGAGGCAGGTTCTCTTATTTCAATGTTACAACAAAGAGTGGGGCGTAGTTAAACTAACATCCCTAAACTCACACAATAATAAGGAAACACTGCTTGAATTTGAACCTAGATTATCTTCATTGAACACTCACATTTTTTTGGTATAACAGTGTGATGTCACTTCTCTTAATTTAGTTCCTTAGCTGGAGCATTAGAAATTTCTGCCATGCCTGCTGCAGTGAAGGATGAAGTAAAGGATACCATCAGTACTTAGAGTGCACTGCAACCCTAAATATTTTAATAATAAAAATTATATAGCCTCACAAAATTTTATGATGAAAACTAGAGGCATGGTGCATGAAGTCATGCATGGGTAGGGTCTGGCTGGCCCAACGTGATGCCAGGCCAGTGGGGAGTAGGGGATGCAAGAGATTGGCCGGCAGGCCCCACAATCCCCGATCGGGGTGGAGGGAGCTGATCAGGGCTAGGGCCAGCCAGGAGGTGGGGCCGGGGAAATTGGGGTGGGGGTGCCGATCAGGGGCCAGTGGACTGCTGCAGTGCACATCATAGTGACTGGTCGTTCCAATTGTTTACATGCCTGTGTGTTGAGTATCTCCCCCTGGTGGTCATTGTGTGTCGTAGCTACTGGCCAGTTGTCTGGTCACTTAGCTTTTATATATATATAGATAGTATAATTTGAAATCAAGGGTGTGATGCCTCCTGCTTTGTCCTTTCTTGGGATTTCTTTGTCTATTTAGGGTTGTTTGTGGTTCCATGTAATTTTTGGAGTGTTTTTTCAAAGTTGCCATTGGACTCTTGATAGGGATTGTATTGAATCTATAGATGGTTTTTGGTAATATTGACACTTTAACTGTATTAATATTTTCTAATCTCTGAACATGGATATCTTTTCATTTATTTTTGTGTTCTTTGATTTCTTTAAGTGTCTTATAGTTTTCAGAGCAGATATCTTTCATCTCCTTGATTAAATTTATTCCTAACTATTTTATTGTTTTTGATGCTATTGTAAATGGGGCTAATTTCTCTATTTCATTTTTAAAATATTCATTGTTAGTATATAGAAATGCTACTGGTTTTTGCGTATCAATTTTGTATCCCACAGCTTTACTGAATTCATTGATTAGATCTAATAGTTTTTGGGCTGTGTCTTTATAGGATGTTCTGTATATAAAATCATGTCATCTGCAAATAGAGGCAATTTTACTTCTTTTTTTCTGATTCTGATACCTTTTATTTCTTTATCTTGCTTGATTGTTCTAGTTAGAATTTCAGTATTATGCTGAGTACAAGTGGTGAGAAAGAGCATCTTTATCTTATTCCTGATCTCAGAGAAAAAGCTCTCAATCTTTCACTATGAGGTTAGCTGTGACCTTGCCGTATGTAGTCTTTATTATATTGAGATATATTTCTTCTATGCCTAGTTTATTAAGCATTTTGACCATAAATGGCTGTTGAATTTTGTCAAAAGCTTTTCCTGTGTCTATTAAAATAATCATATGATTCCTTCCTTTCATTCTATTAATGTGATGTATCATGGTGATTGATTTATTCCTTGCATTTTAGGAATAAATCCCACTGATCTCTGTGAATGACCCATTTAATGTGCTGCTGAATTGGGTTTACCAGTGTTTGATTGACTTATTTTTGCATCTATATTAATCTCCTGAATTTTTGACCTGTAGTTTTCTTTTCTAGTGGTGTCCTATTCTGGTTTCAATATCAGGATAATGCTGGCCTTGAACCATGAATTTAGGAGTGTTATCTCCTCCAGTGTTTTGGAAGAGTTTGAGAAGATTGGTGTTAATTCTTAAAAAATGTTTGGTAAAATCCACCAGTGGAGTATTCTGCTCCTATGCTTTTCTTCATAGGGAGATTTTTAATTTTGGATTTAATCTCCTTATTAGGAGAGGCTCCCGCCCCTGTTGCTGCACTCAACAGCCATCAGCCTGGCCTGTGGCTGAGTGGCGCTCCCCTGTGGAAGCTTACTGACCACCAGGGGGCAGCTCCTGTGCTGAGTGTCTGCCCCCTGATGGGCAGTGTGCATCATAGCCACTGGTCGTTCCTCCGTTCGGTTGATTTCCATATTACCCTTTCATTATATAGAACTAGAGGCTCGGTGCACGAAATCTGTGCATGGGGGATGAGGGGTGTCCTTCAGCCCAGCCTGCACCCTCTCCAATCTGGGACCTCTCTCACAATCCAGAACTGCTGGCTCCCAACTGCTCGCCTGCCTGCCTTCCTGATTGCCTGTAACCAATTCTGCCTGCCAGCCTGATCACTCCTTAACCACTCCCCTGCCAGCCTGATTGCCCCTAACTGCCCTCCCCTGTAGGCATGGTTACCCCTAATTACCCTCCCCTGCAGGCCTGGTCCCCCCAACTACTCTCCCTGCAGGCCTGGGTCTCCCCTTACTGCCCTTCCCTGCAGGCCCAGTCATCCCCAAATTCCCTCCTCTGCTGGCCTGGTCATCCCTAACTGCCCTCCCCTGCAGGCTTGATCACCCCCAAATGCCATTCTTTGCAGGCTAGGTCCTTCCCAATTGCCCTCCCCTGCTGGCCTGACCACCCACAACTGCCCTCCCTTGCAGGCCTTGTTCCTCCCAACTGCCCTCCCCTGCTGGCCATCTTGTGGTGGCCATCTTGTGTCTACATGGGGACAGTCATCTTGTGTGTTGGAGTGATGGTCAATCTGCATATTACTCTTTTATTAGATGGGACGGCCTGGGTGAGGGGCTTGTGGTGGTTTGCAGGCTGGTCATGCCCCCAGCGACCCAAGTGGAGGCCCTGGTATCTGGGATTTATTTATCTTCTACAATTGAAACTCTTAGCCTGGAGCGGAACTAAGCCTTCTGCTTGCTCCTTGGTGGCAGCCATTTCTGTTAGAATTTATTTATCTTCTGTAATTGAAACTTTGTAGCCTTAAGCAGAGGCCTGGGCCATCCAGGGTGTGTGGAAAGCTTGGCTTGCTCCATTGCCAGGGCAACCCAAACCTCCCTCCTACTATTTCTGTGGCCGTAGCCATCTTGGCTGGGTTAATTTGCATACTCGCTCCTGATTGGCTGGTGGGTGTGGCTTTTAGTGTAGCAGAGGTACCATCAATTTGCATATTACTCTTTTATTAGATAGGATTATTATAATTGTCCTATTGTGTTATTAGTTATTGCTAATTTTTTGTTGTGCCTAACTCATAAATTAGCCTTTATCCTAAGTATGTATTTATAGGGAAAAAACAACATAGTATATGTAGGGTTTGGTATTATTTGAGGTTTCGGGCATCTACTGGGGGTCTTGGAATATATCCCATGCAGATAAGGGGACTTTGTATTCATATGATTCAGGGATTTATTGTTTTGTGTCTTCATTCATTTAGTATAATGTTATTGAGATTAATCTATAGTGGTACCTCGAGATACAAGTGCTCTTACATACGAGATTTTTGAGATACGAGCCTTCGAGCGAGCGATTTTTGCTTTGAAATACGAGCAACATTTGAGATAGGAGTCATCGCGCAGATCGGCCGGCTGCACAGGACCCACCCGTTCACCGCGACTCGAGCGTCTCATTGTTTCCCACGCCTCAAGGTTACAGAATGAATTAAACTCATATCTCGAGGTACCGCTGTATATTGTTGATGATATTAGTAGGTTTCTTTATTACTAAGTAAGTATTCTATGATATGTATATACCATAGTTTGTTTTTCAACCTTACTATTCGTGTGTATTAACTGTTTCAGGTTTTGGCCAATACACATGAAGCTACTGTGAACATCTTACACAAGTCTTGTAGGCATATGCATGTATTTCTCTTGGATGTGTACTTAGGAGAGAATTGCGGGGTCATATAACTTATGAAAGAATTTTAAACAGCTCTGTACAGTGTGCACGCCATTTTACATTTCATTCAAAAGTATATGAGAGGTTCAGTTGCTATACACCCTTGCTAATACTGCTGTCAGTATTTTGAATTTTAGTCATTCTCATTGGTGTGTATCTCATTGTGGCTTTAATTTGTATTTCTTTGATGATGAATGTTGAATACCTTTTTATATGCTTATTAGTCATTCAGATATTTTATGAAGTATTTGATGAAGACTTTTGCAAAGTCATTAATTGGGTTGTTTGTCTTTTTTATTATTGTTATACATTGTTTTAAATGTCCTGTGGACTGAGTTCCAGTCTGGGATTGCTTTTTTGCTTTTACTAACACTACCTTTTGAGGAGCATGAGTTGTTTATAAATTAAAATGTAATTTTTTGTTTATGGTTAGTGCCTTTCATGCCTAGGAAATCTTTGTCTTCTTCAAGGTTGTGAAGATGGTTTCCAATGTTTCTTCCAGCTTTCTAGTTTAGCTAGTACATTTAGGTCTGTGATCTGTTGAAATTTAATTCTTGTGCATGGTGAGTATGGCATATTGATTTCCTTATAGATTGTTGTAACACCCTTTGTTGAAAAGATTATACTTTCTCCTTTGAATTGTATTGTACCTTTAGTCATATATTTTTATATTTCTAGACTCTATTCTGTTTTATTCATCTGTATACCAATGCAAACTATCTTAAATACTTTGGCTTTATAGTCTTAAAATCAGATAGTGCAAGTCTCTAATTTTGTTCTTCTTAGATCATCTTTTGCATTTCTATATATATTTTAGTACCAGCTTTCATTTCTGCAAAAATAATCCATCTGGAATTTTGATATCGGTTGAATTAAACCTATAGTTCCATTTGGAAAGAATTGACATTGCAAAATATTAGTTCTCCAATCCGTGAACATGATGTATTATTTAGGTCTTTAAAAATTTCCCCCTGTAGTTTTCAGTATAGAATTCTTGCATTTATTTTTAAAATTAATTTCTAGGAATTTGATATTTTTTATGATGTAAATGTCATTATTTTAAAATTTAATTTCTGATTGTTCATTGACAGTATAAAGAAATTTAATTGATTTTTGTATATTGATTTTTTTTACTCTGAAACCTTGTTGAATTTACTTGTTAGTTTTATAGTTTATTTGTAAGTTTCTTTAAGTTTTCTGTATATAAGATTTTGCTCTCTTGAAAATAAAAATAATTAAAACATTTTCTTCTTTATTTCTAATTTATATGCTTGCCTGCCTGCCTGCCTCTCTCCCTCCCTTCTTTCCTTCTCCCCTTTTTCCTTTCCTTGCTCTCTTTCTTTTTCTCATTATACTGGCTAATATTTCCAGTTCAGTGTTGACTAGAAGTGCTGAGAGTGAATATCTTCCTCCACACCCCTTTAATCTGTGGGGAGGAAGCATTAAGGCTTTCATTGTTAAATACAATGGTAGTTGTAGGTTTTTCACAGATTCTTTTTTTCTAAAATCAGATTGAGGAAATCCCTGTCTCATCTTAGTTTGCTGCGAGTTTTTATCATGAATGAATATTAATTTGGTTAAATGCATTTTCTCCTGTTTTGTTCAAATATATTTTGAGATGATCATATGATTTCCATTCTGTTAATATGGTAACTTACATTGATTTGATTTGCATTGTTAAACCAACCTTACATTCCTGAGATACATTCTATATTTTCAGCTGTAGTATATTGCCAGACTTAATTTGCTAATTCTTTGTTGTGTTCTTAATTCTGTATTTTATGAGGGATATTACTGTAATGCTTTCTTTTTTTATTGTTTAGAGTATTACAAATAGTAGTACATATGTCTCCTTTTTCCCCCTCCAATTGACCTTCCCCCAGCCTCCTTTTCCTCCTCCCTCCCCCTCCCAGTGTCTTGTGTCCATTGGTTATGCTTATATGTATGCATATAAGTCCTTCAGTTGATCTCTTACCTCCCCCTGTCCCCTAATTCTCCCCAGCCTTCCCGCTGTTATTTGACAGTCTTACTGTAATGCTTCCATCTGGTTTTGTTTACACAGTAATTCTGACCTCATAAAATGAGTTTGGAAGTGTTTCCTCCTCTTCTATTTTTGGAAAGAGTTTATGTATGATTTGTATTTATTCTCTTAAATAGTTAATAGAATTTACGGGTAAATCCATCTAGATCTGATGTTTTCTTTATGGGAAGATTTTACATTGCTGAATTCAATTTAATAGTTATGAACATTTACATTTTCTTTTTTTATTGAGCCAGAGTTTATAATTTTGTCATCTGTGATTTTTGAGGAATGTGGTCATTTTCATCTAACTTATCAAATTTATTGGCATTTATAGGATCTGCAGTGATGTCCTAACTTTCATTTCTGATATTGGTAATTTGTTTCTTTTCTATATTTTTATTTATAAGGCTTGGTAGAGGAATTATCAATTTTATTGAACTTGCCAAAGAACCAATGTTTGGTTTTATTATATTTTCTATTGGTTTTCCATTTTCAATTTCATTGATTTATGCCTTTATCTTTATTTTATTTTTTCTGATAACAGTGAGTTTATTTTTTTCTATTTTGTTATAGTAGAAACTTAAATAATTTATTTTGAATCTTTTGTATTTTTTAATAAAATAATTTAAAGCTATAAATTTCCCCTTAAACATTGCTTTACTTGCATCCCACAAATTTGATGTGCTGTGATTTTATTGTATTTTAGTACAGAATATTTTCTAATATTCCTTGTACTTTCTTCTTTGATTTATGGATTATTGAGATGTGTGTTTTCCAAAAATATAAACATTGCCGAGACTGGTTTGGCTCAGTGGATAGAGCGTCGGCCTGCGGACTAAAAGGTCCCAGGTTCGATTCCGGTCGGGGGCATGTATCCTGGTTGCGGGCACATCCCCAGTAGGGGGTGTGCAGGAGGTGGCTGGTCTATGCCTCTCTCTCATCGATGTTTCTAACTCTCTATTCCTCTCCCTTCCTCTCTGTAAAAAATCAATAAAATATATTAAAAAATATATATATAAACATTTAGTGACTTTCCAGGTGTGTTTTTGTTATTTCTAGTTTAATTTCATTGTGGTCAGGAATGATACTCCATGTATTGCTACATGCACATTTTTAAGGCTTATTTTATGGGTCAAAATATTGTTTTTGTTAGTAAACTTTGCATATGCCCTTGAAAATAATATATATTCTGCAGTGGTTGAGTGGAGAATTCTATCATTATTAATTAGGTTAAATTGTTAATGTTGTTTAAGCTTTCTATTTTTACTGATTTTCAGTCTGCTTGTTTTATGAAGTACTAAGAGAAGATTGGTGAAATTTATAACACAAATTATGGATTTATTTGTGTCAGTTTTGTTTCATATAATTTAAAACTCTACCATTAGCTGTATGCGGTATTTATGATTATTATGTCATCTTGATGAATTGACCCCATCATCATTGTGAAATATTCCTCTTTATTACTGGTAATATTCTATGTCCCAGAGTCTACCTCTCTGATATTTATATAGACACTCCAGTTTTCTTACAATTAGCATTTGCTAATGCTATGCTAATCATATATAATGGTACAGATTTTTCTATCTGTTTACTTTTAATATATCTGTATTTCAAGGATTGCTCACAGGCAGAAAATATTTGAGTCATGCTTTTAGAAAAAACTTAAAATTTATTTGACAACCTCTGTCTTTTAGACCATTTACATATAATATAATTATTGTTTAGGCCATTTACATTTAATGTAACTACAGATACAGTTGGACTTAAGCCTGGCATCTTGTACTTGTTTTCTACTTGTCCCATCTATTCTATGTTTCTTTTCTTTTTAATATCTTGCCTTCTTTTGGATTATTTTTAGTATTTTATTTTATCTCTGTATTGAATTATTAGGTATACATTCTTTTAAAAATTGCTTTAATGTTTATAATATATATATATAATGTTTTAATTTCACAGTCTCCATTAAAAGAATATTATACTAGCTTACGATTAATGTTAGAACCTTGTACACTTTTATTTCCCCCCCTCATCCTTTTTGTTCTTGTTATTAAATATTTTAATTCTTTATATATTATTGGTCTTGAAATACATGGCTATTATTTTTATTTTAAACAATAAATCATCTTTTAAAAATATGTTAATATGATTAGAAAGTCTTTTATTCATTATATTTACAAAGTTCCAGAACTCTTTTTGCCTTTATATAAGTCCTAGCCTTCCTTCAGCCTCAAGAACTTTCTTTAATATTTCTTATAGTGGAGCTCAGCTGGCAATAAATTCTCTAGTGTTTGTCTTCAAATAGTCTTTATTTCATACTCAATTTTGAAGGATATTTTCACTGGGTATAAAATTCTAGGTTGACAGTTTTTTTCTTTCAGCCTATTAAAGATGTCGTTCCATTGTCTTCTGGCTTGCATTGTTTCTGACGAGAAATCAGCGATCATTCTTATCTTTGTTCCCCTGTAAGTAATGTGTCTTTTTTTCCTGGCTGCTTTTAAGATTTTTCTCTTTATCATTGGTTTATCAGTCCGATTTTAATGAGTTTTGGTGTGATTTTCTTTGCTTTTATTTTACCTAAGATTCATTGAGCTTCTTGGATCTGTGGGTTTATAGTTTTCATCAAACTTGCAAAATTTTGGCCATTTTTTCTTCTAATAATCATATCACTTCCTGCCCCTGTTGCACCATTTTGGCTTTTAAACACCCTTGCTTATTACTCTGCCTAATATTTTCCCACAGCTCACTGAAGCTCTCTTTATTTTTCTTCTAGTATTTCAGTTTGGGTAGTTTTTGTTGTTATGTCTCCTAATTCACAGATCTTTTCTTCTACATTGTGTAAGCTGCCATTACTCCCATTCAGCGAATTTTTCATTTTTGGCATTATATTTTTAATTTTTAGAAATTTCATTTGGTTCTTTTGCTGTATCTTTAATATCTAGCCTCATTGTGTTCATATTTTTCTTTAAATATGCTTTCACTAGCTGTCTCAAAGTCCTTGTTTGCTAAAACTACCACATTTCTGTAATTTCTGGGTTTGTTTCTAATGCCCAGTTTTTCTCTGAATTATGGGTTGCATTTTCCTTCCTTTTCAAATATTAATTTTTGACTGGATGCTGGACTTCAAGAATACTACATTATGAAGTATCTGGATTTTGTGGTTTTCCATTATAGTGTGTTAAAATTTCTTTTGACAATCAAGTTACTGGTGGATTAGCTTAACCCTTCCAAGGCTTGTTCTTATGCTTTGTCAGGGTAAGCCTGAGGTAGCTTTTTCACTAATGTTAGTTCAGCTCTTCTACTATGACATGACTTTCTAGAGTCTCCATTGAATATTCCAGGTTTTTACTGAGTTTCCTCCACTCTGGCTGGTTGGAACTTGAGTATTTCCCTACCCTATATGAGATATAGGAATTATTAGGTTAAAAATCCCTCATAATTGTTCTCTATGAAGCCTAATTGAGTTTTGCCTTACACATGTTCAGCTTAGTATAAAGCCAAACCCCACAAAGGACTTCTACTCAGATTTCTAGAGCTCGTACTTTGCTCAGCTCCTTCTTCTTTGGTACTCTACCCAGCAAATTTAAGTCACCTTGCCTCTCTAAATGCCAGTTTTTGTCAATAAAACCAGCCTACTGTGCTTATATTTCCTCCTTTAGAGTAAGGTCTGAAAATTGCTTTCAAGAAGAAAGCCAGGGTTGGTTGTAGGAGTCATTTCATTGTTTCTCTTCTCTCAAGGATCATTGTCCTGTATACATGTAGTCTGATTTCTAAATATAGTTGTTTCATACATATTTTCCATTTTTAAGTTGTTTATGATAGGAGGACATGTCTAATACCAGTTATTTTGTCATAGTAGGAAGCAGAGCTCTTGTCTGCCATGTTTTTATGCTATACTTTTGTTTTTATTTTCAAATGAAGGGAGATCTATCTTTATTATATTTGCCTTATGTTAAAGTATATATTACAATCAGTTGTAATATTTTTGCCAATTATAACTACTGGTATTCTGTCTTCAGAGATTTTGATTCAGTAGATCTAACATGGGATCTGGGGCTCATAATTTTGAAACCTTGACAGATGATTTTTGAAACATAACCAAAGCTAAGAATCACTATTCTAGTAAGATTAAATATAGTGTGGCTTTGCTGAACTTAAGTGAAAAATTCTACTATCTGCTCTTAATTCAGTTTCATTCTGTCAAAATGGGATAAAAATTATAGGAATAGGATCTCCTGTATATCCCCACCATCCACATATAAAGCATTAATCTCCAGCAGAACAGGAGTCTTTGTAGCCTTAATCAAGTTCTATGGTTGTGGCAAAGTCTCTTTTCTTTGTACCTATGCCATAGCAGTTGTTACATATTTTGAATATTACTTTTATCTAAAAGTGTCAAGAAAAACCACCTTGATATTTGTAAAGTGCTCTGCAGATATTCTCATAATACATAGATTTAGAGATGGTTTTATCTTGGATTAGTGGTGACTTCCTAAAGCTCTGATTTGAGAAGTATTCTAAGGCCATTTCTGGATTCAGCAGGATGGACTGCTCTTATGGATTAGTGATATCTGTTATGAATTTGGGTTTGGAGAAATGAGGCTTCCTGTCCTCTGTATACTGATTAAAGGCACCCTTTTTTTTAGGTTTCTTTTTTTATACAAGAAAACTTGTTGCTATTCTCTGTATTCATCTTGACTTTTCCACATGTAATAATCAAATCTTACAGTTATAGAATGCCTATATTTAAATAATTTCTTCATTCATTTATTTCTTACTATAACTCATTTCCTCTTTCTCGCTCTTTAAAAGTATAATCAATAAATACTGTTATAAGAGTAGTGGTTTTGGTCTTTACTTTTTTGTCTTTGTATATTTTTTAAGGTCAATGGCTCTGTTGATTGTGTTTTCTTGAATTGTAAATTAAACACAAAATGTTATGCTTAGTCTAACAATATTTGAATATTGAAATTAGAATATTTGAAGTTAAAATACTTCTAGATAGAAAATTTTATAAAATGTTTGGAGCATAAATTAGACTGAATCACTAATAGTAAATATTTTTGAATTGTAATTTGATATGTAACTAAGTAATAATGTCCTTTCACCTGCAAATTCTTCTATATTAGGCCAAACATGGTCCTATGAGATTAGAATATGGCAATTTAAAAAAATGTCATACTTTCAACTTATAATTCTATTACTTTTTTAATGTTAGCTGAGTGCTTTGGGCCACAGAATCATCTGGATGATGATAATTACTTGGTTCTTATTATCCTCATTCTCTGTGTGTTATACTGCGTTAAGGAGTTGGGTATTGGCAAACTAGCAGATGTTTAATTTTGGGGTCACATGTGTGAGAGAGCTGCATTTCATTTAGGCAAGAAAGTTGTCTTTCCAGTCTCTCAATTTGATGGGGTGGGGTGGCAAATGAAAGGGTGGAAGCTGCTTTAGCATTCATTTCAGTTGCTATCAATTTGAAATACTGCCTCGTGCCAAAAATCTAGGATGTTTAGCATAGTATAAATACTGTAGTGAAAAGAGCAGAGTGTCAAGAATCTAGCTAGACTAGACTAGTTCTCATCTAGTCGTTTACTAATTCTGTGATCATAGCAAGCTACTTAACCATTTTAACTTTAACTTACTCATATATTTAATGAGGTTAATGATCTGCTGTACCTATCCCACAGAGTTGTTGGGAGGATCCAGTGAAATCAGAGAGAACTTAGCAATGGTATATCATTGTGAGGTAATATTTGCTATTGTGTATGCCACCTTATATTAGATTGTCACCTCCCATAGGAAAATGGATGATGGAGTTGATACCTTGGCTCAATTAAAAAATTTGTCATATATTTAAAATTCATTTTAGGAAGGCTTCTGATGATGAATCTATTTAGGTAAAAGAAAACTAATGAAGTATCTGCTGTGTTTTTTACTAGGGCACAGATCATTTCAATGAGAAGTATTCATCAGTTATGCTTTGCTTTACAGCTTGGAATCCCATCCACTGTCAGCACATTGAATGCCACAACGCAATTAACAAACCAGCGGTGAAGGTACTGTTCTATTAGATGTGGTCTTACATTGTACTGCCAGTTGTCAAATTGTCAGCAAATTGTTGAATGAAATGTTAGTTTATATGTTATTCACAGAATTCAGCTTAATGCTTCACAGTGTGAGAGTTACTTGGTTCCCATAATTGAAATTAGTTTTTATATCCATCCTTTTTTCTGCCTGTCACAATGCCCTCTTTGGGTTTGCTCAGATGTCAACAGGAAGGAGGTACTTTCTGTCCGATTTTTTTCAGTTCTTTTCCTTCTGGTTTTATGTCATACTGCATTCATTCTGTAAAAATTACAGAACTTATCACCAATCAGATTTTCTCCTTCTCTTAATGCAGACAGCCCAGGCTCCTCCTTTGCCTGGCCTTTTCGCACAGGCTGTTCCCTAGAGCCAGTCCTCCAGGAGCGGCCAAGCCATCCTATTTTCTGTCATTTAAAAAAATTGAGATGCCATTCATATAACATGAAATGGATGGTTTTAAAGTGAACAATTCCATAGCATTTAGCGTTTCCATAATGTTGTGTAACCACCACCTCTTCTTTTTCCAAAACATTTTTTATCATCCCCCAAATGTTACTTTCTGAAAATATAAAAAAGTCTTTGATATTTTCATGTTATACTTCCCAGAAAGGTGACATTCTTGTTAGTTGACAAGACATGTTTTTTCACGACAACAGGTCTGCGTGGTATTATTCTTTCTTTATAATAAGAGCACTTCCCACATGCACAGGGATATGACCTTAGGACATGTAGATCAAGGGTATCCAACTTCCAGATGTGAATGGAATAATGTTAAAGGAAAAGAAGTGATAAAATTGTATAGTGTGATGCCAATTTAGTTTAAAAATTATGTATCTGTATATTTATATTTGGAGTGAAAAACCACCAGTAATGCTCATCAGAACGTCACAGTTACTATGATTGCAGTGAGATGGAGGATTATTGAAGTAGTTAAGTTTTCTTCTTTCCTTTTCTCCATTTTCCCAAACCTCTACATTGTTAATATGTTTATGAACAGAGAACAATATTTTTAATGCAAGAGCAGATATGAACATATTAATATGGGTATAAACAGATTTGTTCACAGTAGGTCAGAATTGACATTATTAGTCACAAATCAGATGGATCGTGCGAATGAATGCATTGAACACATTAGAGGTCTTCTAGCTAATCTCTATTGAGTTCTAACATCCTAGGAGTTTTTCCTTTTGAGTGGAGTGAACAGAAACCTGTACCTGACAGAGGTATCAGTGACTCATTAGAAATGAAAGTAAAGGTGAAGAAGACTCAGGGAAAATTGATTTGTCCTCACAAAAAGCCTAATTCTATCTGATAAAGAGTGATATGCAAATTGACCATACCTCTGCTACATGCACAAGCCACACCCAAAAGCCACACCCACCAGCAAATAAAGAGCGAATATGCAGATAAACCCAACCAAGATGGCTGCAGCCAAGGAAAGCAGGAAGGAGGCATGGGTTTCCTTGGCAATGAAGGAAGCCAAGCTTTCTGCCTGTCCTTGCCAGCCCAGGCCTTCACTCAATGCTACAAAGTTTCAATGATAGAAGATAAATGAACTCCAACAAAAGTGGCGGCAGCCACAGAGATGGAGAGAACAGGAAGCTTGAATTGCTCCAGGAGATGGAGGAAGATAAGCTTTCTGCCTGCCCTGGCAGACCCAGTCCTCTGTTCAAGGCTACAAAGTTTCAATTGTAGAAGATCAATAAATCCCAGATACCAGGGCCTCCTCCACTTGGGTCACTGGGGAGCATGGCCAGCCTGCAAACCACCACAGGCCCCTCGCCCAGGCCGCCCCACACCCCAAGGGAACCTCCATCCTGATCTGGGACACCCTTCAGGGCAAACCAGCTGGCTCCCACCCATGCACCAGCCTCTATTCTATCTAATAAAAGAGTAATATGCAGATTGACCATCATTCCAACACACAAGATGACTGCCCTATGTGGTGAAAGATCCTGCCCCCATGTGGACACAAGATGGCCATCACAGAATGGCCAGCAAAGGAGAACAGTTGTGGGTGATCAGGCCAGCAGGGGAGGGCAATTAGGGGTGATCAAGCCTGCAGGGGAGGGTAATTAGGGGTGACCAGGCCAGCTGAGGAGGGAAGTTGGGGGCGATCAGGCCTCCATGGAAGGACAATTGGGAAGTTCCAGGCCTGCAGGGGAGAGCAGTTGGGGGATAGGGACCAGGCCTGCAGGGAAGGGCAGTTAGGGCCAAACAGGCTGGCAGGGGAGTAGTTAGGCATCAATCAGGCTAGCAGGGGAGTATTAGGGGGTGATCAGGCTGGCAGGCAGAAGCAGTTAGGGGCAATCAGGAAGGCAGGCAGGCTAGCATTTGGGAGCCAAAAGTCCTGGATTGTGAGAGGGATGTCTGACTGCCCGTTTAGGCCCTACCACGGTTGGGCCTAAACAGGTAGTTGGACATCCCTCGAGGGTCCTAGATTGGAGAGGGTGCAGGCTGAGCTGAGGGACACCCCTATCCCCATGCACAAATTTTTTTTTAAATTAAATCTTTATTATTCAGATTATTACATTTGTTTCTCTTTTTTTCCCCTCCATAACTCCCCTCCACCCGGCTCCCAACCCTCCCTCTACCCTTACCTCCCTCCTGTTGACCTCATCCATAGGCGTATGGTTTTTGTCCAGTCTCTCCCTGTACACCCCTCGCCCCTTTCCCCCTGAGAATTGTCAGCCCACTCCCTTTCTGTGCTCCTGATTCTATTATATTCACCAATTTATTTTGTTGATCAAATTTTTAATTCACTTAATTTTTAGATTTACTTGTTGATAGATATGTATTTGTTGTTCATAATTTTTTATCTTTTACCTTTTTCTTCTTCCTCTTCTAAAAGAGTACCTTTCAGGATTTCATATCATACTGGTTTGGAGTTGATGAACTCCTTTAGCTTTTTCTTATCTGTGAAGCTCTTTATCTGCCCTTCAATTCTGAATGATAGCTTTGCTGGGTAGAGTATTCTTGGTTGTAGGTTCTTGCTATTCATCACGTTGAATATTTCTTGCCATTCCTGTCTGGCCTGCATCGTTTCTGTTGAGAAATCAGTTGACAGTCATATGGGTGCTCCCTTGTAGGTAATGAACTGTTTTTCTCTTGCTGCTTTTAGTATTCTCTCTTTGTCTTTTGCTCTTGGCATTTTAATTATGATGTGTCTTGGTGTAGTCCTCTTTGGATTCCTTTTATATGGGGTTCTGTGTGCTTCCTGGACTTGTAAGTCTATTTCTTTTACCAGATGTGGGAAGTTTTCAGTCATTATTTCTTTAAGTAGGTTTTCAGTATCTTGCTCTCTCTCTCCTTCTGGCACCCCCACAATTCTGATGTTAGTACGCTTGAAACTGTCCCAGAGGCTCCTTACATTATCTTCACATTTTTGGATTATTTTTTCTTCTTGCTTTTCCAGTTGAGTGTTTTCTGATTCTTTATATTTCAAATTTTTGACTTGGTTCTTGCCTTCCTCTAGTCTGCTGTTAAGTCTCTGTATAATATTTTTTATTTCAGTCAGTGTATGTTTAATTTCTAGTTCATCCTTTTCCATCTCTAGTTGGTTCTTTTTCATCTCCAGTTGGTTCTTTTTCATCTCCTCTTAGATCTCGCTAACTTTATCCAACTTTTCTAGGATATTCATGAAGAACCTTATAAGGATGGTTTTGAACTCTATATCCAGTCATTTGTTTTCCTCCATCTCTTTTGTTTGTGATCTCTTCCCTTGTCTTGGCATTTTCACTTTGCCGGGAGAACTTCTGTGTTGGATTCAGCCTTATGATACCAGACTTGCAAAACTGCAAAAGCCTCTCTGTTGAGCTTGGAATGGGTAGGGTCTTAGGGCTTAATGGACCGCTTTGCCTTCCAGTCAGCCCCGCCCTCCATGACCCCCGAGTCTCACGTGACTGGGTAATTGCTGGAGTGGTCCCTGTGCTCGGGCGGGGGCTCTCTCGCAGTGCCTCTAGACTGATGCCTTTCCGGCTCCCCTGCACTCTGGGACCATATGAATCTGGGTCCCCAGGGTTTCGCCTGAATCTGGGGTTTAGTGGAGTTAGAAGTGACGCAGTTGGGATGCTTTGTCTCCCACCCTCTTGTGAAAGCCAGCGGCACAATCAGCACTCAGTCTTCTATGCACAGTGTTGTGTATGCCTCCCGACTTCTGCCCTCCTGCAACTCCCCCAAATTTCCGTGCACTTCTCCCTTTTCACAGTCCAAACTCCCCCCGTATGAGTTTTGGCTGGACCTGAGGTTTAGTGCCATAGGATAAGGGGTTCGATTCCATTGGGTGTCTCCTTCTCCCTCCAGCCAGAGAAAGCCAGTCAGGTACTCCAGCACCTGTTCTCTCCATGAGCGCGTCTCTGTACCTCAGCTTTTTGCAGCTCCTCTGGGTCTCTGTGAGCCCCTCTCTTTCCTTCTAGTTGTAGAATTGCCACTCAGCCAACTTTCCCGTGGTTCTGGATGATGTCTGTTCTGTCTTTTAGTTGTAGTTTTGAAATTGTTGTGCGAGGCAGCAGTGTAGGTGTTTACCTATGCCGCCATCTTGGTTACTTCTCCTTCGTGCATGAATTTCATGCACTGGGCCTCTAGTATTTCCATAATAGTCAGCTATACCACAAGGCAGCAATGATTTGCCAAATAGAAAAGTAACATTTATTTTTATTGCAATAGATTGCAAAAAAACCCCAGAAATATGTTTGGGGCAAAAGCCAAGTGTTGGGATAGGAATTACAATGAAAATATGTTGGAATTTATAGTTCATTTTATCACATTCTGCTTCTATTTTTACTCTTTGAAAATCACTTTATGAAATAGTTTGGAGTCCAGATAATTCTCTAACATAGGAGTCAGCAAACCAGCCAGATTTTTGTAAATAAAGTTCTATTTATTTGCTTGTATATCATCTGTGGCTGCTTTCATGCTACAATAGTAGGGTTGAGTAGTTAATTTTTTTTTAAAGTATATATTTTTTATTGATTTCAGAGAGAGAAGGAGTGGGAGAGAAAGCTAGAAACATGAGTGATAAGAGAGAATCATTGATCAGCTGCCTCCTGAAAGCCCCACACTGGGGATTGTGCCCAAAACCTGGGCATATGCCCTGACTGGGAATTGAACCATGACCTCCTGGTTCATAGGTTGATGCTCAGCCACTGAGCCACGCCCACTGGGTTTGAGTAGTGCGTTATGACAGAGGACACATGGTACACAAAGCCAGAAATATTTATTCTCTGACCATTTACAGAACGTTGGCCAATCCCTGATTTTTAACATATCAAAAAGTAATTATCAAAGGAAGAATGAAGCCTGAGAAAAATTCTCATCCTGGGTCTTTAGCATCGGGAAATAAATAATTTACAGATGTAGCTGGTATCATTATTTGAGTTTAGGAATAATGACGCCTGTTTCCACCATCATTGAAACACCTCGGGGTTTTCACTTTAAATGACAGGCTGTGTGGTTTATAAGTTTGGTGCATTTGCTCTCCTTCAAATCAGTAAAAACAACCAAAGAAAAGGCAGAAGGATGTTCCATAAGAATTTGTGGCATATTATTACATAATCGGCTATAGCATGGACTGATTATTTCTTGAAGGGCAGGAACAGAATTCAAAATGACTTTGGTAAGTCACAGAAACTTAAACTGATGCAGAGTGCAAAATTCAGCCAGTAATCTAAATGTTTTGTTCACTTGATTCGAAATATCCAGATATCTAAAAATATCCTGATGATCAACTGTAAAATGAACGCTTTTCATCTCTGTACTTAGGCTAATGAAACCTCAGCCATAAATAATCCAAAACTGAACAGGGCACAGCAGGGTTCAACAAACGACAGGTTTCCTTGTGGAGGAAAAAAAAATACCACACACCTGGAAATGAAACCCTGGATGATTCATGTAGAGCTTAGATTCCAGTGTGTGAAAAGTGAGTCATTCATTGTTAGGTTCAAAGCTAAATTTTCTGAATGAGGTTTTCTGCTAGCTTTTTGGTAACAGTGATGATTTTCAATCTTACTATATTTTTCTTTTCTTAAAAGAGAGACACTTTGTTTACCGCTTTAGAGAAGGAACTACCGTATGAGTAATATAGAGGCAATTTCAGCAGCCATTGAACAGGATCCTTTTTTATCTTTGTGGAATGAGGTTGCATTTCTTGAACTATTTGTCACTAGAATCGCAAATAACAAGCGGAATGAAAAACCAGAGTAGCCACATTTAAATCATTGGGCCAGTGCAGGAAGAATGGTTACAGGTTGAATGGGTTCTGGTAAACATATTCATCCCACTTCGCTTTTGAAAACCTGTCAGCATTGGAACATTTGTGCTCGTGATATCAGGAATGTGATAAACAGGACAGGAGCGCTCATGCTGCCTTTTCATCTGTTTCAGATGTGTATAGACCCTTCCCTGTCGGTAGCTTTGGGTGACAAGCCACCCCCACTGTATCTCTGTGAAGAATGCAGCCAGAGGATCGCAGGGTAGGTATAAAGGAAGTAGGGCAACCACGAGGAGATAAGAATAATCACTTAAATGGGTTACATTATCCACATTTCCCGTTAACCTCTCTGGTTTTTCAAGGTTACTGTGTCGGATATTTAATACGGAGCGAACTTCCATGTGAAAGACGTTCGCTTTGCAGAGCCGTACTGGTTCTTTCTGTGTGCCAGAAGGAAGCAGTTCCCTTTACTGAAGCAGCAGCCCCATTGAAAAGACCCCAGAGAAAAAGAAAGCTGTTTTTTTTTAAACAGGACAGATAATTCACGTGGGTTCTCTTGGCTTGGTAGCTTGACAGAATCACACTCAGCTGTGTGCAAATCATGATGTATTTTGGTTGGCTTAATTAGCGTCTGGAAAGTATCATTTAAATAATTGAATATGATGAAATGCCTATAATTTATAATTTAGCTGGAATGCATTAGACATTTAAAAAGTTTATTATGATAATGCTCTTAATTACACTTCCTTTCTATTAAAAGCCTTTTAGCAATAGCGTGTAGCTTATCAACATTCATGTGGAAGGGAAACATCGCTAAGAAGCTAAAACACGAATTTTGTTTTCCTTCCTAGGGACCACAGTGAATGGTTGATTGATGTTCTTCTGCCTCAAGGTATGGTTTACTTCAGAAGGAATGAATCATGAGTCATCATGACCAATGGCATGTTTGATTTGTCTCGTTTTGTACCATTTTATTTAACAGACAGTAACCAAAGTATTGTATTCTATTAATATTCAGTGACATGAAGCATTATATCAATTTCGTGCTGGTAATATGCCTCCACATTTAATAATGGGGGAAGAGGTATCATTTCTACCCAAATTAAGGGGAGATTTTGGAATTAGAATTCCATATGATTAAAGCCCTGCTGAATTATGTTTTAAGAGGTTTTATGTATATAGAATGGTGTTACCAATGATATGTTTGCCAGGTCAGAAAGGGGATAAGGAACATTAGTGGGAAGAACATTAAATAATCGGACTTTCTCCTGCCACTATTACTGTGTTTTTAGGGAAGATCATTTAGTCACTTTGACACTTAGTCTCTTCATCAGTAAAATGGGGATAAAGTATATCTGACCCATCTCAATGAGGAGATGAGATTGTAATGCTTGTAGTTTGTTAGAGTTCTCAAAGCTAAGCCCGGTAAGTTGACAGATCAGACAGATAAGGTAGTACTCTTCTATCTAGGGGAGGCAGGTATTCCAGCCACTGAATTGGAGACAGTGACCAGGAAAAGTACTGGAAAGCAAAGGAAAGATGAAAGGTGGAAAAAGCTGCGAGCATACCGAGTACAGATAGGGGGAACTCGATAAATGGCTTTAGAGGAAGATAATGAAAGAGCAGGAAAGACCTCATTTAAAAAAACAACTCCTGCTGGGGATCAAGCTCACAATCCGGGCACATGTCCTGACCTGGGATCCAACCAGCGACCTCTTGGTGCATGGAATGGTGCTCAATCACTGAGCCACACTGGTGGGGCAACAATAACTTTTTATTATTTAACTAGACAGATTAAGATAAACTCTAAGGTAGCAAACTGTTCAATAGCCATTAATTACACAAAACTAGTATTAAAAACCGAGTTGTAAATTTCAATCAATTGGCATCCACTAATTCATAATTTCCAGACAAAGTTTAGGAGACATTTATCTTTGTCCTTTTAAAAATATATATATTTTATTGATTTTTTTTTTTTTTTACAGAGAGGAAGGGAAAGGGATAGAGAGTTAGAAACATCGATGAGAGAGAAACATCAAGCAGCTGCCTCCTTCACACTCTCTACTGCAGATGTGCCCGCAACCAAGGTACATGCCCGCAACCAAGGTACATGCCCTTGACCGGAATCAAACCTTGGACCTTTCTTTCTGCAGGCTGACGTTCTATCCGCTGAGCCAAACCCATTAGGGCTATCTTTGATCTTTTTAATAATTAGCACACAGACTATACTATAAATAATATTTCAGTCCATTTTTTTGAACACTTACTCTTTCAAGGGAAATGCTAACATTCTTGGAAAAATTATTTTCAAGTACTCTCAAGTATCAATTTTCATGGAAATAATTTGTATGCCCACTCAAAAGGGTTTTCAGCTATTCATTAAAGTCAATCCTAAAGTAGACAGTAGTTTGGCAGCCTTACTCCAACTGGTCATTCCATGGGTTTGAAATTGCTTTCTCTTAAATAAGCATGCAGCTGATTTTACACTAGGATAAGACTGGTCTAAATGGATAGTTCAGCTCTAAGTAATGGAAATGTAAGATTTTTCTGTATAGAAACTCCTGTCCAAGGTAAAGCTCTAAATATATCACGTCAAGTCGGTGTCATAGTATAATGGAGCAGCAGTAAAGAGGGATCCATAGACATATTGGTTGATCTACCTCCTCCATTGATAGCCTGGGTCAGTGGTCGGCAAACTCATTAGTCAGAAGAGCCAAATATCAACAGTACAACCATTGACATTTCTTTTGAGAGCCAAATGTTTTAAACTTAAATTTCTTCTAACACTACTTCTTCAAAATAGACTCGCCCAGGCCGTAGTATTTTGTGGAAGAGCCACAGTCAAGGGGCCACAGAGCCGCATGCGGCTTGCGAGCTGCAGTTTGCCGACCACCGGCCTGGGTGATCCTGAAGAAGTCACGCAACCATAGTGGCCCTCAGTTTTGTTTTCTGTCCAATGAGGAGGGGAGATGAAAGTGATCTGAATCCCAGGTCTGTGTCTGAGAAGGCTGAGTTACTTATAAGAACAGGGAGGGAAGTATTTGCAGCATGCAGGTGCTTTTTAATCTTGTTAAACGTAAGTAGATGATAATTCATGGGACAAGGGAGAAGCTATTTTGTCTAGAGGTTGCATTACAAAACGTGTGTTTACTCCTCTTCATGGCTGCCCTTGTTGAAAATGGGCTCTCTTTGTTTGTTGATGTTTTGTGTACCTTCCCCTTACAGCTGAAATATCGGCCATATGTCAGAAGAAGGTAAGAGCAAACCATCTGTGTGGTGGGGCATGAGCTGCTGTGTTTGTATGTGAATTCATTCATTGACATCTGCCTCATTTCTGCACCATGGTTTCCCAGTATGTCCATGTCACTGTATTTGTGAAGGGGGAGAGGAACTAATTTAGCATGCAAGATTACTATGTCCGAGTGGTCTCTGTTTCCATTTCTGCCTTTGCTCACCCATCGTATGCACAAATATGTCTGATAAGTTACCTGAAATAAAAGCTATGCATTTCTTTGGAATAGAATTCTAATTACCAATGTTTGAATGACAGTATCATCTGTGCAACTAAACTTTGGTTAGTGATGTAGCTTATATGCTAACCATCTTTTATTGTTTTGAAGTAGAGTGGAAACAGGCTCATATATGTGTTAAACATATTCAGACCAACCAACGATGTATGGAAATTATTCACTTATATGTAAAGTAAATGTTATCTCTAGTTAAAGATCCCACCTTCAAATTTCATTAGCCGCCTTTCATGACTGTTTCCCTAAACAATACCCATCTTTTTATTTGTCGTGGAAATGACAAGAGAAGGTAGTATGGGGTCCTCTATAGAACTTTGTATTAGTTGTTGAGATACATGGGTTCTGGCCAGCTCTATTTCCATCTACCACGTACGGGTCCTTTAAACGTTTTAGGTGTTTGTCATGAATGAGTATCTTCGGAGGGCTGTTTCGGTTATCTGTTGCCACATGGCTTATGACAATAAACATTTATTTGATCACAGCTCCTTGGACTGGCAATTTGGCTCTGCTCAGCTAAGCTTTTTTTGAGAAACTCCTAGAGGCTCACTCAGGCATTGATATCATTTGATGAGGAGGCTGGAGGTTAGCTGGTCCCGGATGACCTTACTCTCCCATCTGGGGCTTCTGCTGGGATGGCTGGAATGGTGGGGATGACTGGGTGTCTAGCCCTCCCTCTTCCCATTAGGTGTCTCAGCTTCCGGAGGCGAGGCTGGGTCTGTTCATGTGGCAGCGGGTGCTGAGAGAATAAGAGAGGAGGTTGAAAGGCCTTTGAGACCGAAGCGCAGAAGTCACTCAGCATCACTTCTGCTTCATTCTGTTGTCAAAGGAAGTTCAAGACCAGCCTCATTTCAAGGAGGGAGGTGGGAGGGAATAAACTCCTCCCTTTTATATAGCAGCATGAATTTTGTGGTCGTATGTAACCCACCACAATCCACCTTCTGAACCTTACATTCTTACATTCTCTCCAAATGCAAAATATTCCTAGCACCTTACAAGACGTGCAAAAGTTTTAGCCATTTATGACTTCGGGCGGAGAGTGCATTATCTTGTGATCTGCATCTGGTCTGGTCACTGATGAAACTCTTGGGGTACAAATTCTCTTGATCCAGAGACCTGTGAACTAAAAAGGCAAGTTACGTCTGCCCTGTACACACCCAACACACACTGGTGAGACAGGGACTTGATAGCAGCGACAGACTTCTGTTCAAGGCGAGGAAGAGGAAGCAGGGAGCCGCACTGGTCTGGGGCAGCTCCAGCCAGGAACGCTTCGGCTCTGTCTCTGGGGATAATGACTGTACCTTACGTGGGATGTGGTTCTGCTTTCTGGGACCGGTTCTCCAATCCATTGCTGTCTTCCCGGCATCTTGCTGCACTCTCAGAGACATCTCTCCTTTTCCATGCATCTGGCAGCTGAGCAGCGCTCTCAGGCTGCTTTCTGCATGTAGCAGGGGAGGAGGGAGAATCTTACCGACCTATTTTCATGTGGAGCCGGGTCCATCCCCTGTAGTCTAAGTTGAAGGTGCTTTTTTGCTAGTGTGACTTTGTGGATTTTCAGTAAATCTGATTGGGGTTCTGGGCCCCCAAAGCCATCTATGTAATTATTTTTGAGGCAGTTCTTTCCACTTTGGGCATGTCGGTCTGTTCTTAAAATTATTAGAAGCCCTGTTGTAATTGAGAGGCTCAACTGAACATCACCTTATATCTTTCTGAGATTTTAACAAAGGATCATACAGTCATTCAGCAAACTTTTTAAAAATCCTTACCCAAGGATATTTTTTTCCATAGATTTTTTTTAGAGAGAGTGGAAAGTGGGAGAGAGAGGGGAGGGAGAAACATCCATGTGAGAGAGATATATCGATAGGTTGCCTCCTGTATGTGCCCTGGTCCAAGTAGGGGATAGAGCCTGCAACTGAGGCACCTGCCCTTAATTGAGAACCAAATCCATGACCCTGCGATCCATGGGCGGACACTCTAACCACTGAGCCAAACCAACAAGCACCATTTAGTAAACTTTTCATTCGATTTTTATCCTTATTCTTACGTTGAGACTCTTTTAGAAGCCAGAGAAACTAGGGCGAGAAGTAGCTTTATTTTGTAAGTCAGCATGTTCCAGCTCTGGCAGTATATACCTAATATATTTGACACCTGGAGCAGACAATTTTTTTTAACACTCTCCTTTATACGATAAAATTATTTTTATAATATTTTAGCCATAAGCTTCAAATGAGCACATTTTTATCACTTATTCTTTAGCGAGAGGCTCGGTGCATGGGGTTCGTGCACTGGTGGAGGGCATGGCCTGTGGGGATCAATTGCTGGGGGAGCTTCACTCAGCCCAGTCAGCTGAGCAGCTGCAGCGGGAGCAGCCGCTCATCCTGGTTTGCTGATGGCGCCCCCACTATGGGAGCGCACTGATCACCGGGGCGCAGCTCCTGCGTGGAGCGTCTGTCCTGTGGTGGTCAGTGCGCGTCATAGCGACTGGTTGACTGGTCGTGCTGGTCTTTCTGCTGTTGGGTCTCAGGGCTTTTATTATATAGGATATACATTTTATTTTATGTAAACATTATTTTGGAGATCTTCCATTAAGTTCAAAACAGTTTAGAACTGCTTGAGCTTGCTTTGGGCACAGTTTGTACTTTTGGTATGACATGTTCCTTACATGTGAATAGTAGTTTGAAATAAGCATCAAGATTGTCAAGATAAGAGATAGACTTTGATTTATTTCAAGTCTGTTGTTCTGTGGGACCACCTAGAGTTATTGGTTTATGTTTAAAATTTAGAGCAGTGAATGAAACAGGACTGTGGTGAGAATTCCAACACCATGCCCAGTGGAAGCTAAATCCAAGGGAAATCTCCCCAGTGCATTTTTGAAATGGATGCATATAGCTGACTCCACATGGGTTGAGGATCATCTGTGGCTTGTAAATATATTATTAAAACCTAGTAGGAGCCACAGCAGTTGTTTAGAACTTTGACGAACCCAATGACATTTGGTGGCAAAGCATTTTATTGCTGCTATTACTTGGAATTGGCACATGGGGATAAAGCAGGTTGACTTGCAGTTGGTATTCCAGATACTGAGAAAGATTCACTCATAATGCATCAACATAAGACAGCAATCATTTAATTATGCTCAGAGACACTGTGGTCAGGGTTTTGGTCGGGGCATTGTCAGCAACCTGTCTCTACTTGATGATGTCTGAAACCTCATCTGGGGAGACTTGCATAGCCTAGAGCTGGAAGCTTCTAGATGATATGTTTGGGCTCTGCGGGTTGGGGTGGGTTGAAGGCTGGGCTTAGTCAGATTTATTGGCTGGAGACTTCCATTGCCTCTCCACGGGGCTTGGCCATGGCAGAGTTCTGAGAAGGGTCCCAAGAACGACATTTCTGAAGAGTGTTCTAGACCAACGGTCGGCAAACTCATTAGTCCACAGAGCTAAATATCAACAGGACAACGATAGAAATTTCTTTTGAGAACCACATTTTTTAAACTTAATCTGCTTCTAACGCCACTTCTTCAAAATAGACTCGCCCAGGCCGTGGTATTTTGTGGAAGAGCCACACTCCAGGGGCCAAAGAGCCGCAGGTTGCCGGTCGCGGTTCTAGACAGTCAGGTGGATGCTGCCCGTCTTTTTCTAACCTGGCCTTGGGAGTCACATGACTCGTGCCTTCCTCTCTTGGTTGAAGTAGCCACAAGCCCATCTGGATTCAAAGCATGGATTCAAGGAGGCGAATCTGGGGAACCAAACCCAAAGAGCCTCCTGCACAGCTGGCCTGCATGTAGACGAGGAGACCTCGGACCTCCAGGCAGGAATTGGCATGTGGGAAGAATGTAAACAATCTGTGACCAGAGAATAGGATGGGAAATGGCAGACCTTAAACTTCAGGCCTTTATTATAGCCAATAACTACCACTAAACCCATATCCGCACCCTATTGTTTATATAGCAGTAAGGCTCCCAGAGGAACAGAGACTGGTTATCACCAACAGGCAGAAGCAAACACCATGGAGGTACTCTGATCCATACCCCGCACTGCTGGTGGGGTGGCACTGGGGTGGTGAGTGAGCAGGAGAGCGCGAACCAATAAAAACCTAAGCTTTCCGAAGGAATGTTAATGTCCGAAAGAGAGAGGAAGGACTCAAAGCAGGAAAAGGAGCTCCTTCCAAGGAGTCAGGGCCTACCGAATGCCAGAGAAGACTTGGGCTTCACGTGCAGAAGAAACACACTGCAGCTTAACAAATAATGTTCAGGACTATGAATTCAGAGAAAAATATCATAAAGTCTTTAACTTGCTTTTGTGGTTTGTTGGCCCGAATCCTTTTCAGCAAACGAGATTTCACACTAAGTACCCAGAGCCTCTTGCTAAAATCGAAGTGGAACTAACCTTGCTTTGAAATGGTGTTCGGGGTACATGCGGCTCAGTGCATTGGCAATGTCTTGCTGTAGGTTCTGCGCATGCCTCCTCCCTTCTCCTCTCTCCCCGAGGGAAATGTCATGATGGGTCTCCAATCTCCGAGCTCACAGCGGCTTACTTAGACTATTATATCCCCCGAGGTGCTCACAGCTCTTTCAGCTCCACTGAAAGACTGGAAGGCTGGACGCTAGCGGTTGAGCAGGGGTCGCATGTCTTACCGGCTGGGGGCCCATGTTTTAGGTGGGGATCAGGGATGTTTCCAGACAGCGCCTCACATGGCTTCCTGTCGAGGCTGCCTCGCTCCTGCCTCTGGTCAGCGCAGACCTGACAGTGGCCCCGAACTTCGGAATCCCAGGCTGCTTCCCTTTTCGCAGGGTGTCGCTTCATCTTCTGACTCCTCTCTGAGTGTAGATGGCGGACAGTGGCTGCTTCTGGGAATGGGTTTTTGCTGCATTTTGCTGTTACCGTGTGTCCGTGGATGGATGGTTAAGGTTTTGAGTAC
>JAAGEH010000444.1:1499903-1554482 GCA_011751065.1 Lasiurus cinereus
TGTCCGTGGATGGATGGTTAAGGTTTTGAGTACATGTTGCTGTTACCATGGTATCCGTGGATGGATGGTTAAGGTTTTGAGTACATTGCTGTTACCGTGGTGTCTGTGGATGGATGGTTAAGGTTTGATAGGTGGTTAAGGTTTCTGTTTAGCTGACAGATGTTAAGGAAGGCCTGGTGGGAGTGGAAAGGCCTGCCTGGGCCGCTGTCACCTGAGCGAGTGCAGCTCCCTCCTTGCCCTTCAAGGCAGGGCGGACAGAGGGGCCGCCATGGGGCCTGGCCTGTCAGTGGCGGATAAAATGATTGTGAAATTGTAGCTGGGGATGACAGTCACTCCTTTTCTGTGCTCATGTGCTGCTACGTGCTCTCTCTGGAATGGTTTTCATTTTTTTCCTTATATTTCTCCTGAAAATTCCTGAAAAACGAACACAAAACAATCCAGAGAGCTCTCCAGCCCTCGACAGGTGACTCGACAGAGGGCTTTTCAATTCAGTCCCACTCATATTCAGAACGTTTCCACCCCCCACACTGAAAAAAAAAAATCTCAATGCGGACTGAACCCTAACGGGTCAGAGACGACCTGCATTTGGGGAACCAGCGACACTTCCGCTTTCGGTGGCCCCTTGAAGTGTCCCTCCCGTCCAGTTGGGAGCCACCTGCACCTCAGCGACTCCTTTTAACTGATTCCCCTTCTTTTTGCCTCTAGAACTGCAGCTCGCACGTCAGAAGGGCAGTGGTCACCTGCTTTTCGGCGGGGTGCTGCGACCGTCACGGGAACAGGCCCGTTCGCTACTGCAAAAGATGCCACTCGAACCACCACAGTAACGAAGTGGGGGCTGCCTCCGAGACCCACCTTTACCAGACCTCCCCGCCGCCCATCAACACGCGAGAGTGCGGCGCCGAGGAGCTGGTGTGTGCCGTGGAGGCCGTGATCAGGTAACCGGTTTGGGGAATGAGCAGGGGAGCGCAAACCGATAAAAACCAGCGGGCTGCTCACTTACTCTGAAAGCATCCCACTCTCCTCCAACCGAGAGGCGTCATTCCATTCAAACTCAGGTGCCCGCAGCCCAGCACAGTGTTGGCATGATGGCGTGTTCATTCATTCATTCATTCATTCATTCATTCATTTATTCATTCATTCAACCAGTGTTTTTGTCAAATGCCAGTTCTATGCCAGGCATGTGTAAGGCACTGGAGAGGCAGAAGGGAATGCAGTGTCGTCTGTGCCCTCAGGTGACCCAGGTAGGGACTGTGGAAACAGGAGCATGTAAATCTGATCCGGAGTGGCGAGCACAGTGATGGGATAGCATTGAGGCTGAGGGGGCCGAACGTGGGGGTACCAGCCAGCTTAAGGGGTGGGCTTGACTGACAGCTGCGAAGTGGGGAGAACTCTGGGTAGTTCAGTACTGGGGTCAGTCGGAGGCTGTGGAGTAGGACAGGGTCGATCCTGCAGGCTTTTTCTTCTTCTCTCGCAGGACAAAGGAAGGAGTTTTAGAAAGGGTAGCATCTAGACTTGTGCTCTTTTTGTACACACTTCGTTCAGGCAAGATTCTGAAAAAGGAAAGCAGTAAGATGAGGATGCAAGACTTAAGGGCAGGCACTCAGTCTTTTCTGCTTCATCCCCGTGGCTGACACAGTGGAAATGAGATAAATGTTTGTCAGTAAAACATCGCAGCTTTCCGGAAGCAGGAAAAAAGTAACCATACTGCACATGTTTTTCTAGTTTTCTTCAAATGCATGTTTTATTTCTCTAACTGGAATCACAGCGTATCCACACTTCTTTTTGATCTAACATTGTACTATTAGCTCTTTTCAATGTTGTTCTGTAGTTTCCATATTTATAGTTTCCAGTGGATACGTACTATTTATTTAGATTGTTTTCCCACCACTAAATATTTAGAATGTTTTCAATTTTTTTTACTATTATAATAAGTGATAAATATTCTTGTGTTTAGTGCTGTTTCTATATTTTTTATTTTCTTCGGGTAGATGACTAGATGTGATTGACGAGGGCAAAGAAAAGGAATATTTTAATGGCTTTATTACATTACCAAACTGACTTTTACATGAATTTATAATGCCAACAGTACTGTATGCTATTGCTAGTTTTTGGTATACCCTTTCCAATATTGGGTATCATTTTTAAAAACTGTCACTTGTTTAGCAAATTGAAAAGGGAGTTGCTCGTTTTCAGGTTTTTGAATACTAGACCTTGGATATTTTTCCATTGGGTACGAGTTCCTCAGTCTCTCCTTGCCTCATACATTTGAGGTCCACACAGCTTCACGATAGACACAGGGGAGGCATTGACTCCTGGTGGGATGGGTGGTGGACTGGAAGCCAGAAGGCATCAGTTCTGCTTGATTCAAATTGATTGGAGGAAGTAGCGTCTTTGTTCTTC
This sequence comes from Lasiurus cinereus, assembly GCA_011751065.1. Lineage (NCBI taxonomy): Eukaryota > Metazoa > Chordata > Mammalia > Chiroptera > Vespertilionidae > Lasiurus > Lasiurus cinereus. Next base: position 1,502,304 of record JAAGEH010000444.1, read on the forward strand.
AGTTTGCTCATTTACAAAATGGGGATGGTGTACAGAACAGTAAGGAAATGAAATTAGGCTTCTCGGAGTAACTCCCACCAATTTAAAAAACGCCTAAGTGTGTATGAAGTAATTGCTCTGAATAGGTCGTGATCTGGAATGTGTTTTTCGATAGTCTAACTTAAATCTCTCCTCTTGGCCCTGGCTGATGTGGCTCAGTTGGTTGGAGAGTGTTCTAGTACACCAAAAGGTCATAGGTTCAATTCCCAGACAGGTCACATACCCAGATTACATATGGAAGGCAATTAATTGATTGACGTCGCTCTCTGATACTGATGTTTCTCTCTTACTCCCTCTCCCTACCTCTCTCTCTAAAATAAATTAAAAACAAAATATCTCCTCTTTGGCAGCTTATTAAAAGAAGCCGAGTTCCACGCTGAGCAGCGGGAACATGAGCTGAATCGCAGGCGGCAACTGGGACTTTCCTCTTCCCACCATTCCCTGGAGAACGCTGACTTTGATAACAAGGATGACGATAAACACGACCAGCGGCTACTCAGTCAATTTGGAATATGGTTCTTAGTAAGAAAAGAAGTTGACTATTCTCTACTTTCTTGTTTCTCATTCTAACATTGCACTGATGCGGAATTTCGCCTTTCTTTTGAAAGAAGTTAAATAGTAAATGGTGAAAAGTTAACCTTGGCAATGGGACACTATACCTTGACCAGCGGTTCTCAACCTGTGGATTGCAACCCCTTTGGGGGTCCATCGACCCCATCACAGGGGTCTCCTAAGACCATCAGAAAACACAGATATTTACATTACGATTCACAACAGTAGCAAAATTACTGTTAGGAACTAGCAAAGAAAATAATTTTATGGTTGGGGGTCACCACAATATGAGGAGCTGTATTAAAGGGTCCCGGCATTAGGAAGGTTGAGAACCACTGCCTTGGACGGTGGCACTCAACACTGGGCTGCACATTAGATTTATGGGGGAGGCTTTTAAAAAATGGCTATGCCGCCCGACCAGTGTGGCTCCGAAGTTGAGTGTCAACCCCACCGGTCAGGGCACATGCCCAGGTTGAGGGCTTGGTCCCAGTAAGGGGTATGCAGAAAGCACCTGATCGATGACTCTCATCATTGATATTTCTATCTCTCTCTCCCTCTTCCTTTCTATCTCTGAAATCAATAAACTATATATCTTTTAAAAAATGGCAATGCCCAGATTTCACTGTAGATTTTGGAGAACTTTGAAAAGGCTTTCTAGTTGATTCAAATGAGTAGCCAGGTGTTGAAATCTACTGTGCTTGGCTCTAGACAGTTTTAAAATGTACTTTTTGACAGGAAACAAATGGGAAAATAGGTAGTATATTTTGTGAAATATTAGAATCAATATGATTTACAGATCATTCACATCCTATTTTCTGTGTACAAGACATTTTTCTTGAAAGTTCAGCCTCTGTGGACTTTTTTTGTTGTTTTTAGTTTTTGTAAGTCTGTCTAACGGCCAAAAAATTATAGCCAAACCAACACAAGGAATCTGATTGCTATTGACTGGTTCAGCATTCATTTTGTAAAGATCAAACATACAATACAAAGTTTCAAGCAAGCTGAATTCGCCAGTTCTGCAGAGAAGCAAACTTTTGTTTCTGCCCATTAGAGACGTGAATTACGTCTCCATAGTGATACATCTCTTGTGCTTTCACATGGTTACTTGAAAAAGTCTTTTTTTTAAAAAAAATCACATTGGGATTCAGTTGTTGATTTCACATGTCTTGTTCTTAGAACTTATTGTCTAGTGACCCGATGACTACAATTGTAAGCTTTTTGAAGCAAGGATAAGGTTTTATTTATTTTTTTATGTCCCTGAATCCCAATCTACTGCTCAATAAAAGATTATTTCAGAATAAACAAATGGATGAATGATTAGTTGTTTTAAAAATATCTATTTAGAAAGCGGTGAGTTAGGGGTGGGGGCTCTAACATTTCAGAATTCTTACTGATAGAAATTCTCAGCTAAATCTGATCATGTTAGACCTGAAATGTATGTAATTCTTTTTTTTACTGAAAGTATTTATGAAATTTTACTGTGTAGACTTAACGTTCTACAAGCACCTATCTAGTGCAGATTGTGTAATATATTTCTTGTAGGAGAAAAGTCTTATTGGAAAGTACAAGCTTAAGGGGAAATGATTGTTGCAAGTTACCTCTCCTTGTAGAGAGGAACCCAGGCTCTAAGATAAGTGAGCCTCCATCATTTAGAAAACTATTTTTTTTTTCTGCCTTGACATGAAGCTGGAATAATTATATAACGACGGAGGCAGGCTGAAGCAGAGTCTAATTTGTCTATTTCCAGGTGAGCCTCTGTACACCCAGTGAGAACACCCCCACGGAAAGCTTGGCCAGGCTGGTGGCCATGGTGTTCCAGTGGTTTCACTCCACTGCCTACATGATGGATGACGAAGTGGGGAGTTTGGTGGAGAAACTGAAGCCGCAGTTTGTCACCAAGTGGTTGAAAACAGTGTGTGATGTTCGCTTTGACGTCATGGTCATGTGCCTTCTTCCCAAACCAATGGAGTTTGCCAGGGTAAGTGGAGGCCTCCAGCTTGGGCCCTGGCTGGAGAGGAGGATGTGAGGAGAAGTACCACCTTAGCTGTTAGCAGTGTCTGTAGGAGGGGAAAATGTCTTCATATTTTAGCCGGTACAGCTAAATGGATTTAGTGTAGTGGATACATTGTAGGTGATGTCTGCTTCCATGTTGGTTTGGGGTGGGGAAGAATGGAAGATGAATGTGTGAGGTATCTTTAAGAATTTAGCACGGCCAGCGTGCCTCAGTGGTTGTGTCGACCTATGAACCAGGAGGTGACAGTTTGATTCACAGTTAGGGCACATGCCCGGGTCGTGGGTTTGATTCCCAGTGTGGGGCGTGCAGAAGCAGCTAATCAATGATTCTCTCTCATCATTGATGTTTCTATCTCTCTCGCCCTTCCTTTCGAAGCTGGATATCACCTCTCCCTTCCTTTCTGAAGTCAATAAAAATAGAATTTAAGGGAGTATCCTTTCCTGACATTGCTGAATATTTTTATCAAGAAACAAGAAAATGAAAGCCTCTCTGTGCGGTTGCGAGAGCTCAGCCCCTTTCTGGGCTGCAGTCTGTGGAAAGGCTGACGTTTGAGTGTGGGCAGTTCCTGTGGCTCCACACGTATCTCTGGAGATGAAGGGTAGAAGTCCTTGTTCTCCCAGATCTGTTTTGTTTTCTCCTCTGACTTCTAGGTCAAATTTCCTGTATTTTTCCTTTTGCTCTGCCTCAGCGGATCCTGGGCTTCAGATGTATGGTTGAGAAGACCCCATATTTCTTGACTACATTATCATATGTGTCTGATCCAGAATCAATATTTTTTTTCAGAGTCAGTTTTTGGCAGCAATATATGACATTTTTTTCCAGGTATTTTTTAAGAGTGTGTGTGTTTTCTTTCAAGGATATCTTGAGGCAGTTTTCATTTTAAATAAGACATTTAAGAATAAAACAGAACACAGACCATCTAAAAGCATAGCTTTGTTGTTGGATTTTCAGGACTTGAGCATTTATCAAAATGCACTTCTTCTTTGGTGCCACCTACTGGCTCACGTATAAAACTGGATTTTTGCATAATGGAAATTCCCCACTTCTTGGCATTCTTTTTAAAAAAATAATTTTTTATTGATTTCAGAGTGGAAGGGAGAGGGCAAGAGAGATAGAAACATCAATGATGAGAGAGAATCATTAATCAGTTGCCTCCTGCATGCTCCACAATGGGGATTGATCCTGAAACCTGGGCATATGCCATGACTAGGCATCGAACCATGATCTCCTGATTCATAGGTCAACGCTCAACCACTGAGCCACGCTGGTTGGGTTTTCCTGGCATTCTTTGACTGTGTGGATATGTTTTTTATTATTATTTCTTTCTGAATAGCATAGGGCTGGTGTGATCTAACTCTGGAAGATACGAAGAAATGATTATATTGGAAGGAAAACTAACTTGGGCTCCATGGTTGGGGGCCTGTGTATTAACAGGAGAAGAGATAAAGTTTATTTACATTTATATGCAGGAGTACTCAGATATGAATAACTTCCTCAATCCCCACAGATACAAGGTTTTTAGTACTTGAAGGGGAAATTAAGGAAAGTTCTTTTGGGCTTTTTGATGGATCAAAACCCAAAAGGACCAAAGTTTACAGTAGTAGAAATCTGTTTTTCTCTCAGCTACAGGTACAACTGCACATATTTGTAATGAGTTTTTTAAGCTTTAGAAATAGAATGCTCTAATAGTATTCCTAGTAGGAAGACCTTTTTGGAATTTTCAGTGGGATAATTCACATTCAATTGTGATTAATATTTGGATCTATTTGTAACTATGGTTTTTTTTCTTCTTTCTTGGTAACTAATGGATCCTGATGGTAGATTCTTACAGATCTCACTCTGAGGACACTTGGCCCAGGATTCAGATGTAATGGAATCCTTGCATATAATTGTAACAAAGTGCATTCTGTTCTTTTCTTCTGTGGCTGTTGAATGCCATCAGGTTGGTGGATACTGGGATAAGTCTTGCAGCACAGTGACTCAGCTGAAGGAGGGTCTCAACCGAATCCTCTGCCTGATCCCCTACAATGTGATCAATCAGTCTGTGTGGGAGTGTATTATGCCGGAATGGCTGGAAGCCATCAGAACAGAAGTCCCAGATAACCAATTAAAAGAATTCAGGGAAGTATTAAGGTGGGTAAGTAGTTTAATGAAGTCGCTGTAATTATAATGACATCTAACATTTATTAGCCAGGCACTGTGCCAAGCCTTTTATATAATCTCACTTACTTTTTAACAAAATCCTATAGAGAAACTTGAAGTCTCAAATTGAAGAGTTGCCAGAAATCATGCTAAGATGATTTGGAATTGTTCAGAAAAGATTTTGTTCTTGGGGAATATAATAGATATACCATATTATTTGCTTATTTGCACCCATAATTATGGTTTGGATAAAGTGGGAGAAGTGCAATAGGAAAATGTTTTTAGATGCTGGGGAAACAACTCTCATTCTTTAGAAATGCCATGCCTTTCATTAAGTCCAATGTGAATATGAACACTAATGCTATTAACAACCGCGTGAATTATTTATATCTATTCCAATGGCATAAGCTATCCCTGTAAAATGAAACATGTTAGTAACAGTTCAGAACACAGACTCATCTGAAGTGTTTGGCTTCCCAAATAAATATTAGAAACGCCCTGGTAGGTCCTACTACGTGCCCATTGGCCACTTACTTTTGTTGCTCTGTTTTCCAGCAAAATGTTTGACATTGAGCTCTGTCCTCTACCTTTTTCAATGGAAGAGATGTTTGGCTTTATTAGTTGTCGATTCACAGGATACCCTTCTTCTGTGCAGGAACAAGCTTTACTGTGGCTGCATGTAAGTGAATCATACTTTTGATCATTTTGGGCACTAGTTTTTGGCCTATGAACTTTAGATCCTCTGGTAGAGCAGCAGGGAGTTATTGCAGAATCCATAATCTGTATGTTTGCTGAGGACTATCTGTAGATGAATAATTCATATGCATAGGTAATTGTATTTTAAATATATATAGCTATAGTTTTCATTTATTAATAAAACACAAATTTATGTAGTACTATTACTAAATTCATAGTAGCTTTTGGTCCTTATGTACCTTTCCATCAATAGATATTAAAAGTTTACTAGCTGTGTTGTGGGATTCTGATAAACTTTTGATATTAAATAGGTCTTTTACTTGGAAATGTTGAGAGCTACTCGTATCAGGGGTAGTTCATGCTGTTCATTCAGCCTGGAATGACTTTCTGTCCTGGCTCCATTTGTGAACTCCAGCTTCTCTTTCAAAATCCAACTCAAAAATGATCTCATCTATGATGTTTTCTGCTGCTTCACTGCCCCCATCTTCCCACCAGAGTTCATTATTCCTTTCCCCAGTATTCACACAGGTTCTTTATGTGAATACTATTTCTGTCTAATATTACAGTTAATTTTTGTGTCTTTCCATGGTTATAAATGCTTTCAGGGTTAGGGCTACATTTGTTTTCATTTTTGAATTTATAACTCCCTTCCTCTTTTCTTCTCAGCATCTGGCACACGTTTTGAATTTAGTGGGTATTCTTAAAAGTTGACTAAATTGAGTTGAATATCTGATAGGAAGTTAGGGCAATTTTTAAAAAGGAGGGCAGAGCCACTGTAGAGGCTAGCTATGGGTGCAGATACATTTCTGTTTCATGGAAGGACGTGATCCCTAAAGTTTTCAAGTTGTGAAGATGCCTTTCTGGGCTCTAAACCAAGGAACAGTATTTTTCACAAATGACAAAGAGTAAAGGAGATCATTAAAAAAAAAAGTCACCTTTGGGTCCTAGAACTTTAACTTTTTATCTCAAGGTAGGTCTCAATAAGAACTTCCCATTTTAGGAAAGCCAATTCTTCTAAAGATGACTACATGTTGTTACTCAGTTGTAGATCCTTTGGGTTGTGCAATCTAGGGACAGTGCTATAAACCTCTGTCCCCACTATGGCTAAAACTATTACAGTTTACATGTTTTATGGATTGGGCTTTGTGATAGTTTTGGTTTGAAGGCAGTGCTACAGTTGAAGGAGGATGTAAACCACTGGTCTAAGCATTTGGGAAATAGAACAATATAGTGATTATAGTTGACTCACTTATTAATTAAACTAGAGGCCGGTGCATGAAATTCGTGCATGGGGGAAGGGTGTGTGTCCCTCAGCCCAGCCTGCACCCTCTCCAATCTGGGACCCCTTGAGTGCTGTTCGACTGCCAGTTTAGGCCCGATCCTGGTGGGATAAGTCTAGTTCTCAAATGCTCACCTGCCTATCTGCCTGATTTCCCCTAATTGCTTCTTCCTGCCAGCCTGATCAATGCCTAACTGCTCCCCTGCTGGCCCGATTGCCCCTAATTGCCTTCCCCTGTTACCTGGTTGCCCCCAACTGCCCTCCCCTGTAGGCCTGGTCCTCCCCAATTCCCTCCTCTATAGGCCTGGTCCCCCCCAACTGCCCTCCCCTGCAGGTCTTGTCCCTCCCAATTGCCCTCCCCCATAGGCCTGGTCCTCCTCAACTGCCCTCTCCTGCTAGCTTGATCCCCTCCAACTGCCTCCCCTGAAGGCTTGGGTTGCCCTCCCCCCAAACTCTCCTCCCCTGCCGGCCTGGTCCCCCCAAACTGCCCTCCCCTGCTGGCAATCTTGTGTCCACATGAGGGTGGTCATCTTGTGTGTTGGAGTGATGGTCAATTTGCATATTACCTGTTTATTATATAGAAGGATGAGGAAATATTTATAGAGCTCTGTGCCAGTCGCTGTAATAGGTGCTGGGATACAATTGGAGAAGCGATGGTCCTTTCCTCCTACTTCCTTTCTTCAAAGAGCTCACAGTGGGAGAGGTAATATCAAATAATCAAATGTAATGCAAAGTGATACTTGCTCTAATAAAGGTATATAGAAAGTTCTAAGAAAGCAGAGCAGAGAATGGATTAATTCTGTCCAAAGGAAGGAGGCATCTCTTTCCAGAAAATTCATTATAGATAAGGTAACTTGATTTTGGCAGGATACCTGAGCTTGCTCCAGAGAACAAGAACAGATGGGACATTCAGATGGGAGTGGGGACATGCTCACAGATTATTACTAGTCTAGGACAAAGGTGATGAGCTAAGGCACTAGCAGTAGCATGGAAAGGAGGGACCACATAAAGAGGTACTTCAAAGTGTTAATAGAAAGATCATGATGATTTATTGGATGTGGAAGTGGGGTTCAGTGGTACCATTGATTTTCTTAATACAATGCATTGAGGATGACTGTGCTGATAGAAATGTGGAAGGCTAAGTGTCCTTATGTTCAGTAGTTCACTGATAAAAATGTTAAGTGTAGTTTTATTTGAATTTTAAAGTTTATATTTTGGGGGGCTATATATGCCTTCTTTTCCTCAGGTATTATCGGAGTTAGACATCACGGTCCCACTTCAACTATTAATAAGTATGTTTTCTGATGGAGTTAATTCTGTCAAAGAACTGGCAAATCAAAGAAAATCAAGAGTCAATGAATTGGCAGGGAACATTGCAGCTCGAAGGGTAATTATGCCACAACTGTTTTTGTCTTATTAAGATTTTGTGGATTATACTGGGTCTAAAATTAGCATCATGTAAACTTCTCTGAAAATGCTTTTTATTCCATCTCTCTCTGGAACCTTTTAAGCACATAAGTAATAGAAAGCATTAATCTAATATATGTTTGGTTAAGTCTGTAATTACTAATAATAAGTTGTTATTGAATTTTCATCTTCCTTTGCATTTTTCTCCTATACATACCTATTAGCTGTCTCTTATCTTTTTTAAAAAAAATATATTTTATTGATTTTTTGCAGAGAGGAAGGGATAGGGATAGAGAGTTAGAAACATCAATGAGAGAGAAACACCGATCAGCTGCCTCCTGCACACCCCCAACTGGGGATGTGCCCGGAACCAAGGTATGTATGTGCCCTTGACCTGAATCGAACTTGAGACCTTTCAATATGTATCCACTGAGCCAAACCGGTTTCGGCTGTCTCTTATCTTTGATGAAAGCGAAAACAAAACAAAGCAAAACAAAAAACCTACACCGCTTTTTGGATACTTCTGTTTTGTGGGGGATGTCTCCCGGCAAACAAGAATTCTTTACCCGCTACTAAGCAGATAGCTCTTTACTTTGGGGATGAAGAGTTTGGATGTTTTCTTTTTCGTATTGTGTTTTGGGAAGATATCATCAACTGGTGGTGACCATGAGTGATCCGGTCACTATGAACCAACTAAGTCCATTTTATTAACCCCTTTAAACCCATTTTATTGATGCCTTTGTACCTTTGTGGATGAGAGAAGTCAATATAGTTTGGTCCAAAGTGTATGAAAACTGTTGGAAATTTTTTTTATGCTCACCTGAGGATATATTTTTTACTGATTCCAGAGGTGGGGGGAGGGGAGAGATGAGAGGGAAACATCAATTAGTTATCTCCTGTACATGCCCCCAACCGGGTATTGAACCCACAACCTTTTGGGGCAATGTTCCAACCAACTGAGCTATCCGGCCAGGGTTTGTTGGAAGCTTTTGGTACTTTTTCTGTGGATGACCTGGTGGAATTTTGGTTGATGTAATGACATTCCCAGACCATGATCAGTTTTGGAGAGGTTGACTCACATCTGATGGTGGACAGGGACTATTCTAACTTTTCTCTTTGTCAAGCCTCTCCATTACATTTCCCCCACTCTATACCACAGCCCCCTCGTCATTCCACCTGATATCTGGGGATTAAAAAATATAACAGTCATGGGATCACAGCGTATTCAGTGCTTTTTAAAAGATCTGCCTGATAGGAACCAGCTGCCATTTATAGTTTGCTTTTTTCTTTTGTAACCCTTAATATTATATTACTTCATTAGCACTTTATTCACCGTTAATGACATCACAGAAGTGTGAAGTAGTTGAGGAAGAGCTCATTATTTTCGTTTTACAGCTACTTAACCTGAGGTTAAGTGAACTGAAGTGATTTGCCATAGATAACCCTATCAATATCCAGGTATTATGATTCTTAATGGGGTACTCATCTTCTTCTTTTAAAATATGGTGTTCAGGGAGCTTGCTTGTTGGTAGAGGAATCTTTAAGAGAGAAAACATGATTTGAAAGTGAGGTACAGGCATGTCAGTTAGGGTCCTGCTACAGAATCTATCCCAGATGGTTCAGATGAAGGGACTTTCATGGAAACTCTGCCTATAGAGTTATGGGAAAGGTTAAGGGAGCAATAAGGGTTGATGAGTATTGGTGAACCCACAGTTCAGTAGGAAACCATTATTCCTTTAGGGCTGAAAGAACAGGGAAAATAATTTCTGAGGCCCAATAATTCCTAAGGGGAGGGTTGGCTAGAGGAGCTATAGGATGATGGGGAGACTGCCAGAGATGAAGCATCAGAGCAGGCAAAGGGTGGGAGAAATAGTCCTACCTATCTCTCCAAGCTTCAGGTCTTCTGCTGGCACCTCCCATGGACTTAACACAATTGGCAGCCAGCTAGCAAGAGAGCCAGGAAGGACTCATTCCTTGGCATTCTTGGTGCAGGGAAGAGCAGGGCAAGGAGAGTGGATTGTGTTGGCACATGGGGGGTTGGGTTGGCACATGGAGAATAACCAGTAAACAGGTTTGACTTGTATTGCTTTCCCAGGATAGTTTAATAATTATAATATCCAGAGTTGATTTGTCTTTAAACAGTCTTGTCAATCTGACATTCTGTGCTTATATTTCTAAAACTGATCTTGTAATTTTTTACTTTTGTTAAGTTCTCTCTCTCTTTTTTTTGGTGTAGGTTATGGTTTTAGGTTAGATGCAGACAATTTAGTTTAATTAGAAATGTTTGATGGGATGAAAAATAAAATGACAAAAACAGCTGCCTTCATTCTTTAGAATGCTGATGTTTTATTCACCTGACAGAAAGTTTGGATAATTTTATTTGTGATTTTTGTATTTTGAGAAGATTTAGAGTATTTGGAGGTACTGATGCTATTGGCTAAGAAAGGAAATCCGTGTAACAGCTGGAAATACCTTCCGATATTTTATGCAGCCATTTGAGCCTCTCTGCAAGTTCACTTATGAATGTTGATGTTCTTTCTTCTAGGTGAGTGTTGCCTCTGATCCTGGTCGACGAGTTCAGCACAACATGCTGAGTCCATTTCATAGTCCTTTCCAGAGTCCATTTCGGAGTCCTATGCGTAGTCCTTTTCGTAGCCCTTTCAAGAATTTTGGACACCCAGGAGGAAGGACTATTGACTTTGATTGTGAAGATGATGAAATGAATCTAAATTGTTTCATCCTCATGTTTGATCTTCTCCTGAAGCAGGTAGCTGAAGCATGAGCTTCCTTTAGTTCAGAGGTGAAGGATGAGGAAAGCCTTTGTATTGTGATTTTTGTGTGTGTGTTGGACATCTTCACACTTACTGAAAGGATGCAGCATTACCTAAGACATCTTTCAAACTCCTTTGGGAATTTCCTAAAATTTTTATTTTTCATAAAAATATGCATAAATATTTATTTTTGTATAAATATCTACAATGATACTGACATATAAGAATGGATATGAATTTTAGAAACATCCTAGCTTCATTAGAATTGATTCTTTTGAACATATTTGGTGAACATATTGGGTAATGCAATTGTTGGGAAGAGCAAGGTACAACTCTATAGTGATAGGCTGAGTTTAATATATTTTATAAATTGATTTTTGAAGGCAATTTAAAAAGAGAAGTTTAAGAGGTTTGGTCAGAGGAACATTTCTTCTTGACTTTTAATTTTGAAATAATTTTAGACTTGCAGAAAAGTTGCAAGAATAATATAAAGAATTCCCAAATACTTCTCCCCTAAGTTTTTCAGATGTTAACATTTAGCACATTTTATTCTTTCTTTTTCTCTTATTCTGTATATATTGGTATGAAAATTTAATGAACCATTTGAGAGTAAGCTGCAAGCATGATGTTCCTTTATCTTTAAAATTTCAGGATGCATTCTCTAAAAAAATAAGGACATTTTCTTCTATAATCAAGTACAGTTATCAACTCAGTTATAGTTAAAATACTATTATGTAACTTATAGAAATAATTTATTTTTAAAATTGATATAACAATCATTTTATGACAAAAAATTATTTTTGATTGAGAACACAATGCAGCATCACTTATTGCAGTTATTTCTCCTGCCTCATTAGTCTTAATCCAGAATACTTCTTCAGTCTTTATCTTTTATGTTCTCAACATTTTAAAAAAGTCCAGTTATTTTGTAGAATACCCATTAATTTGAGTCTCATGTTTCCTTATGAATCGATTTGGGTTGCGCATTTTTTGGCATTAATTCCACAGATATGATATTGTGTTCATTTTAGTGCATCAGATCAGAAAGCACATGACATGATAATGTCCCCTTATTGGTGGCAATAACTTGGTTAAGGTGAATTTTGCACATTTCCCTACTATAAAGTCACCATTTTCCCTTGTAATTAATAAGTAGCTTGTAGAGAGATACTTTAAGACTATGAGAGTTCCTGTTTCTCTTCAGACTTTTACCTGCTAGTTTAGCATCCATGGATGATTCATGGCTGAATCAGTTATTACTATGAGGATTATTAAATAATAATTTTCTGATTCCATCATTTAAAATTTTTATCAGTTGGCATTCCACGGAAGGAACAGTTTTCTCTTCTCTCCTATTTATATATTTATTTGTTTATCTACTTACTAGAGGCCCAGTGCATGAATTCATGCACAGGTGGGGTCTCTTGACCTGGACAGCTATTGGGGTCAATTGGGGCTGGCCAGGAGGTTGGCTGTGGAGGTGCACTGACCACCAGGTAACACTGCTCCTAGTGGTCAGTGTGCATCATAGCGACCAGTCGTAAAGGTCACTTAGGCTTTTATATATATAGATAATCCTCATGTCCGCATGGATTCCATTTTATTCAGTGGGTTAGAATTTGTTTCAGTGGGTTAACTTTTATTTTGATGCTTGTGTTATCCCATATTTGGCTAATGAGAGCCCCTTCAAGCTGGCTCCTGTGTTCTTTTGACATGGTTCATCATTCTTTGAACACTTCCTTAATTTCTGACATGACAAGACATTCCAAGCTCATTTTATATTTTCTTCCCCCCATCCCTGAAACCAGCCATTTCTCCAAGGATCCCTGATTCCATTTAGTGGATAATGATATTTAGAAACCAAAATCTGGACACTAGGTAAGGAGCAGCATCTTTTTAAATGTGTAAAACCTCAGAGAGTGATACGTTTTAAGAAACAGCTCCCTTTAAATGTCCTACATGATTTAAAAAAAAACAATAATTCTCATTAAGTCTTTTAAGAAGAATCCATGGAAACCAGTGTAGATTCATGGTCTATAAGTCTTAGCATCTTTAAATAATTTAATATTGTCAGTTAATGAAAAGTTTCCCCCATTAGTGTGGTGTCAATGCCATCGTGGACAAAAGGACCAAACTCCTTCTTCTTCTCTCTCTTTATTTTTTTGCCTTTTTTTGTTGTTGATGTCTTTCAGATGGAGTTACAGGACGATGGGATCACAATGGGTTTAGAGCACAGCATATCCAAAGACATAATTTCCATTGTAAACAATGTCTTCCAGGCCCCCTGGGGGGGCTCCCACACCTGCCAGAAGGACGAAAAAGCAATCGAGTGTAGCCTGTGTCAGGCCAGCATTCTCTGCTACCAGCTCGCTTGCGAACTCCTGGGGAGACTGGCTCCTAAAGAAGAGAGCCGGCTGGTGGTAAGTGTTGGAGAAGGGAGGCCGCCCCTGTTGGAGTGTAATAAGGATACAGACGTGGTGCGATGGGGTCTTTTTCCAGGGTCAGCTATGCTCCATGCCGTGTTATATGTCATCCTGTGTTAAAAAAAAAAGTGTTCTTTCCACCAAGTCGGGCTCCTGGAACATGAGATGGTGCTACCTTCTATAGAACTCCTGGGTTAGACATCTTGAGCCTTAAGTTAGGGTTTGTAGCACACACATTCACACGGTTTTCACAAATACAAAGCATGACTGGTATCCTTGAAATTACTTTGATCAGAAAGCCATATTACAAAATTTAGATAACAGTGAACGCTACAAAATATACATATCAAATATTGAGTAAGTAGGTTGGCTATGGACACCAAGAATTCCTAGATAACTGCAGTTTGTAAAACTTACTGACTTCATCAACAGCCAATAGTTTAGCTGCTCCATGCATTAGTTATTTCCTGTTTAGCTTATTTTCCATCTGAGTCACACACATCATCAAAATAGCCGCATACCATCATAGCTAGGATTATTTGCCATCTTCTCTTTTTCTTCCTTTCCTGTAATGTTTGTCTAGTATAAAGCGACTTAAAAGTATTTTTTGAGGTATAGTATACATCCAGTAAAATGTTTCTTCAGTTTTTAAACACCTTTAAGCCCACTGAACTCATTAGTCTTACCTGTTGCAAAATAACATCCCTGTAGTATGGTCTTTTAACATTGTCATTGGGTACTTACTCTAAAGCAGTCACAGTAGTAGATGATGGGAAAACAAATTAAAATCACAGCTTAGAGCCTAATCAGGAAGATGGTTAAATAAATGGAAAACCTGAAGACAGACTGATGAGCATTCTGAGAGAGGTAGGAACAAGGTAGCTGTGGGAGTGCAAAGAAGGGACAACAGATCTACCTTAAAGGTGTAATAGGGATGCACAAGGTCTCCCCTGGAGGAGATGGTTCCTGAACTTTCTTGAAGGAGAAGTAGAATTAATGAGACGAAAGTGGTAGGAGAGCAGGACTTTTGAGACCCAGAAAACTCTGGTTAAAAGGTGCAGAGGAAAGAAGGGAAGGATACACTCAGGAAACCGCAAGTAGTTCTGTGTTAGAGCATGAGGAGGGTGGCAGAGTTGTGAAAGTTGAGTTTAGGACAGACTCAGTTTTTACTCAGATGTATTCAGGGCTTTGTTTGCCAAAGTAAGAAGTTTGCATTTTGTCTTGGTGACAGTGGGGGCCGGCCAAAGAGTTTTAATCAGATGATGACACACTTTGATGAATTTGAGGAATTCATCCTGTCAGTGGAGGAGAGACACCGGAGGATTTGGACATGGGGGGCAGGGCTCGATCAGAAGGGTAATGTGGTCACTCGCGGAAGAAGCTGGGGGCCCAAAGGAAAGTGGTGGTGGGATGGAGGGTAGGGGGAGGCCTGGCAGACTTCTCAGGGAAAGCAGCAACAGAACTTGTTCCCTTGGCATTTAGGAATGGGAAAGTGGAGAACAAAGTAGTGTTTTCTTGCTTTGGAGGTAAAAATGTTGCCATTTACAGAAAATGGTTACTGTGGTAGGAGAAGTGAGTTTGGGACAGGAGTGGGATGTGATGCAATCACATTCAGACATAGTGTTAAGTATATGCACATTGTTTTACCCACATACACACACAACACACACACGCACACCTATATGTTTAAATAAATTCACATTGTTAAGTATATATTGTTAAGTATATTCACATATATATGTATACTTACATCCATATATTCACATTGTTGTACAATCAATCTCTAGAACTTTCTCACCTTGTAAAACTGAAACTCTATACCTAATGAGCAGTTACTTCCTGCTCCCCTTTTCCTTAACTCCTGGAAACCACCATTCTATTCCTCTTTCTTTGAGTTTGACTACTGTAGAGACTGGATATAGCTGGAATCATACAATATTTGTAATTGGCTTACCGTAACATCTAAAAAGTTCATCCATGTTAGAGCATGGGTCAGAATTTCCTTCCTTTTCCAAGGCAAAGTAATATTCCATTGTATGTATATATCACATTCTGTCTATCTGTTCATCTGTTGATTTTCAAAATTTTTAAATTTCTCTTTTTTATTAAGCTTAGAATTTTATTTTTAAAGAGTATCCCCGTTGGCTTACTTGCATATACAGAGGGGTCATGGGAGGTCTCAGTAATTTTTTTAGAAGATCTAATCAAATTGCTTACAAAAATATTGGCTTCTTATATACCTTAATTTATATGATACCTTGATTATAATTTAAAAAGCTAATTAAGTAATTTAAGTAGGTATCTTTATTAAAAAAGCAAAGAAAGTAAACTTAGTAAACTTTGACATCTGATTCACAAGGCACAAACGCTGCCACATCTCCAGCCTATTTAAAAATGCAAACAGCTAGAAGCTTTTGTTATCAAAATTCCATCCTAAAATTCTTCAGTTGGATTTTAAGAAATATTTAGTAGCTCCTTAGAGGCCAAAAACTTCATAATATTTAAAATATATGTGTATAAGTAAAATATATTGATTAATTTTTATTTGATAAAGTTTTCATGTGATTTCAAGTATATTAAATTGGTTAAATTCAAAATATTTCCTTTAAGAAGAGAGTACAAATTCCTTGAATTACTCCGGGCTCTTGGAGTTTTCCAAGAATTACACATACATACACACACACATACATACACACACACACACACACATATACATACATATATATATATATATATATATATATATATATGTATATACACATATATATGTGATTTAAAGATTATATACTTTTTATAATTATCTTAAGATACCAATTAAATTTAAACTGGTTTTAGTACTAATATTTCAGTTGGGATCACAGAATTAATCCTCTTTTTTACTTAGACTAACAAACAACATATTTTGAATTCCTAATTATTTCAGAAAGAACACAAAAATCATTTTATTTTCTCAAAAATAAGTTTCTATACTTTAGCATTTAATTACCACAACTATATAATTCCTCCCAAATTAATTTGAATGTTAAACTTTTAGAGCTGGCAAGTTAAATATTTAGCATTTCTTGATTAGTAACACTTATATTTTTAAGAATAAATTTCAAAAGTACAAGACATAATCAATTAATAGATTAAATTCTGCCCTCTAGATTTTTCATGAGGCAAATTTAGATTAATATTTCAGTATTATGTCATTTCAAAATACCTAGATATTTAATAAATTTTATTATTTATATAAATAAGCAAATTTCCAAAATTTTAAGCTGCCAAACCCTAGTTTCTGAATGGCAAAACAGGTTTGGCAAGGGCCTAGCCCATTGACTTTAAACCGACCGTGTTTTTTCTGCCTGGGTAAGTCAAGAAACAAACTTGTGGGTATGCAAATGCAAAATTGTCATATTCCTTAAAGATGGCTTCTGGCAGGAAACCTTGGCCTACCTCTTGTTCTGCTGGGGGAAGGGCGATTGGCCCCTTTCTCCATTAGAAAAGCACAGCTAGCTTTTACCTGGGCTACTTAGATCTTTATCATATATTTTTCAACAATTTTTTTTGGAGATTCAAATCCAATTTTAATTACTTTAAGGCATTTACTTTGGATAAATTCTATAACAGAGACAATTTTACTGATTTTTCTTGATGGCCTTAAATTTAACTTTTGAGTGCAGTTAATTAGCATTTCTTTATTATGGAAATACCAATCTTGTTGCTTGAACCTAGCCTGTATTTTTTCTCTGAGTCAAATCTACCATCTTTCTGAGGGAGAAGCCAGTCTTGGAGTTTTATTCTATGGCAACGCAGAGAGTCAAGTTTAAAACCCTATCTAAATGTCCAAAAATCCAACAGTTGCACGCATTTGTTTTAAGCTAGCTTCTCTCTTTATGAGTACAGAAATCCCAGACACATTTCTACATTTTTTATGGTGATAAGGAGACTTTAAATTAGCATACTGGGAGAGTGGGTGTCCATTTGTCCCTTCTGCTGGCTTTGGGAGAAGAGTCAGTAACAGACCTGGATGTGTTTAAAGGCATGCTTAATAGATAAAGACAGATTTTAAATTTTTTCTTATTTCGCTTTCCAAAGTAATTACTAGCACCGAAGGTGACCTTAGCCAAATTTTGCATTTCCCATTGAGTTCTTCTGTAATTTTTAAACAAAGCTTTAAGTAGTCTTTTTGCAGGAGAGCTGATTGCTCTGCCCTCTCCAGCCACCTTTGAATTTCTCTGCACCAGAGGTGGATTTGGCAGCGGGGTTTTATTTCTATTATAGATTTTAGATTCTCAAAACAAATTAGGTATTTTATGATTTGAACAAGAAACCACATTAATGATGACCATGGCCCTCTTTTTTCAGTCTGATTTTAAAAAGTACCTTTTGATATTCCAATTTCTTTATAAATTTGCCTTCCAACCAGATATTTTCCCATTACAATCTGATTTAGCCACAAAGTATTTCCCAAGCACTTGGGGAATCCATGGGTTTCCGAAGCTGACATGGGCTCTATGCATAGTTAAATATTTCCACCATTGCTAGTGTTGTTTCTGCTCAGGTGAATCCTTCTTTCTCCAAATTGTTCATATTTTTGGCTCCATTAATGTTGGTGTTGCAAGGGTTCAGGAAGCCTCTTGTTGGGCGCCATTAATGCTGGGGTTTTTGTTCCAGCATTACAAAGGGTTTAGCAATCTGGAGAAAGGCTGTGTGTGTGTGTAAATTAAAAGTCCAAAGACAAAAGATAATTTTAAAAGGCATTATGGGGTCAGAGGAGCATTAGCTAAAGGAGCTAAAGTTTTCTTTGTCTCAGGACCCTTGCTTTTTATTAACACAATTTTTCCCAAGGCAAGGTGGAGATAATACACTTCAAAGGGTAGGGTTCAGAAGCATTGTCACATTGGGGAATAGCCTACAGCTCTTCAGGTGTTTGGCTAGTAGGAGGAATAACATGTAGATTAAGATGCCCTGAGCTGTCTGGCAGCAAACAATCATCCTATTCAGGTTTGGGGGAAGTGCCTTTCATCCATCCCAAAAGGTGATTACCTTTGTGACTCAACCCTTGTTGAGTCCGCAAGTTTCATCAACCTTTAGATGAAACTCTTGTAATTATGACATGCTGGAATTGGCTTCCAGCACCATTGTATGTATATATCACATTTTGTCTCTCTGTTCATCTGTTGATGGATACTTGGCTTGCCATACCAAGTTCTCTTTAACATATACATTATAGCTATTTCTTATTCCTAAAATTCTGATTTCTTTAGACAATTGATATTTCTATTTTAAATGTTGATATTAATCCCTTATTATTCCCTGCTAATTAAGTAGTTACTGCACAAGGATTGGTATCTCTTGGTGAGTAAGGCACACTCACAGGGATTAAAGCAGAGATGGGAAAGCAGGCATAACAAGATTTAACAGTTTTTGATATTTCCCATATTATTTCAAGGGAAAGAAAATGTTTCACTAACACCTCATGCACATTAAGGAAATAAGCTCAAGCCTTCTGTGAGGTAGGTGGCTCTGCCCCCCACGGTTCAGCACAGGCTGGGCCACAGCAGGCATGCAACTGGTCTCTGTTGCAGAACCTTTGTTGCATCCCAATGGGCTGCTCATCTGGCTGCTTGTCATATTCGTTCCAGGAGCCCACAGACAGCCTTGAGGATAGCCTCCTTTCTTCCAGACCTGAGTTTACCATAGGCCCTGAAGGTGAGGAGGAGGACAATCCAGCCGGCAAACGTGGGGAGAACCCAGGGAATCACACCGAGCCCATGGAACATGCTGGTAGGTGAACTCAGGCGCACTCGAGTTTGCACAGGCCCAACGTTCAGAACCCTGGTTGCTTAGGTTGCCACTGACTTGCACAAGTTCAGACTTGGTTTCCTTAATATAGACTTGTGCAAAGGAATCATTTCCCCAGATCATGAAGGTGGGAGCCAGGGTGGAGGGGAAAAAACAGGAACAATTGTAATAATCTGAACAATAAAGATTTATTTAAAAAAAAAAAAGCATTGACCTGAGAACTGAAGGATCCCAAGTTTGATTCTGGTCAAGGGCTTATGCCTTGGTTGTGGGCTTGATCCCCAGTGTTGGGTGTGCAGGAGGCAGCCAATCAATGATTCTCTCTCATCATTGATATTTCTCTCTCTCTCTCCTCCTTCCTCTCTGAAATTAATAGAAAATATTTTTTAAAAAGACAAAAAAGAAAAAGAAATTTGAAACTTGCTGATTCTTATTCAGCCTTCTCATGTTACAGATGAGGAAAATACTTTGCAGATGAGTGAAACAACTTGCTATTTTCATGTAGCTTGTATTACTCACTTCTACTTTATACTTCTGCTGTCCAGAACTTGGATCATCCGAGGAGTTGGAACACAAACAAAATTAATGAGCTCTGACCTCCCTCCCCCAATTGTGGGTATCTCGGGGTGGGGGTTTGGGAATTGCATACCCAAATATTATAAAACTAGTTAGTGGCAGGGTGGAGGCTAGAACCTGGGTCTCCTGGTTTACTTAGATTAATTATACCTGCTGAGACCCGGGCCCAGCCTGTGTTAATGTCTAAAGAAAGCAAAGATTTTCCTTCTGATCCAGTAACTTGTACTCTTTCTATGCAAACATATTTTTCAAACCTTAAGAGAGCGCACAAAATCAATTAGCTGCCACTTTTATTTATTTATATGGAACGTTTTATTTGAACAAGGCTTAAAATGAAGCCATTTATTTTTATAAATGACTCTTCTCCTTGCTCAATTGTTCTACGCTCCACTTGTTTAAACATTTGGTATATTTGTCTTCTCCAAGCCCGTGTGCAGGCTCCCGTCACAGCTTCTGGTCCACTTGCCTCTTTTACTCTCTGCTGTCTCGCAGGATGCAGTGAGAAATGGTCTCCTCGGGGAGGTCTCCATTAATTTTCTTCCCAGACCAGCCCCCCGCCCTGCTCAGTGCCCCAGTCCTGCTTCTGCTCCGTGGTCTCAGGCTGTGGCCTCAGGCCGTGGTCTTGAGCTCCTCTGTCACAGAACAAACGGGTGCTCTGCCCCATGTTCAGTGGTTTCTCCCCGCTTTTAGAGGATTTCCTGTTTCTGCATTTTATGTCCTGGTGCCTCTTTCTTCTGTCAATCAGATATCTCTTCTATTAAAAATATTTGTAAAACTTGCACACTGGACAAAATAGGGTCGGGTGTGGATAGCAAGTATTTAAAAAAACGTTAGGATGGAGGCTCACCAATAAACTATCTCGTATAGACGCCAAGAGGGCTTGACTTCGTTGTTTCTGATCCTAGGAATTGCCAAAACTTATAACAGTGATTTGAAAACATTTTACACTAGTTTCTACATCTGGTTAACTTGTGAATTCTATTTTTAATATATAATTTTTATTGTTGGCAGTATTACAGATGTCTCCCGTTCCCCTGCTCCTCACCCCTCCACCCCCTCCCACCTAGCTCCTTGTGAATTCTTTGTCCTAGCATGCCTCGTGTAGAATGCCCTGCCACTCTTCCCCATCAAGACAGAGAGTTTAGAGACAGCTCATAAGAAAACAAAGCCAAGAGCAGTTGTTCTGATTTGACTATATTCAACTTCTTTCAAAAGTTCCCTTTGTCCAGGGGATAAATGGTTCCTTAGGTGCGAATACAACTTGAATACAGTGGTACCTCGAGATACGAGTGCCCTAACATACGAGATTTTTGAGATACGAGCCGTCGAGCGAGCGATTTTTGCTTTGAAATACGAGCAACATTTGAGATACGAGTCATCATGAGGATCGGCCGGCTGCACACGACCCACCAGTTTACTGCGACTCGAGCGTCTCATAGTTTCCCACGCCTCAAGGTTACGGGACGAATTAAACTCGTATCTCGAGGTACCACTGTACCTCTATTTAATGCCTGCTTGTCTTCTTTTCATCAGGAAGGCAGACCTAGCCATGCCTGAGGCCCTTCCAGGTAGCAGCAGCCCACAGGGGCATAGCTCTGGGTTGAGGTCGCTTCAAGGAGCCAATGACATCCACGTCCAGGATGTCTACTAGGTGGCAAAGGGAAGCTGAGAATTCTGCTCTAGAAGGTTTCCTTCACTTGCATCATAGAAGGGACATATGCTAACTTGGAGAGCAAATGAAAACATTACACACTTTTAAAATGTACATATTTAAAGTATGTACATTTAATAAAATATCTGATTTTACTCCTCTTGGCTTTATGATCTTGACCAGTTCATGCGCGGTGGGGGAAAGGAGGAGTTACGCTAACCTCTGTGTAATTATTTCCTCACAGCTGTAAAGAATGATACTGAAAGAAAGTTTAGCTACCAACAGCTTCCAGTAACGTTGAGGCTAATATACACCATTTTCCAGGTATATTTTTTGGAATATTTGAATTTTTGGTTTGGTAGTGTTGCTGTTTTAAATAATTTCATAATCATGTGGGTTTTTTTTTTTGCATAGGAAATGGCTAAGTTTGAAGAGCCAGACATTCTTTTTAATATGCTCAATTGCCTGAAGATTCTCTGTCTACACGGAGAGTGTTTATACATCGCTAGAAAAGATCATCCTCAATTTTTAGCCTACATTCAGGATCATATGTTGATTGCAAGGTAAGTCTTCCTTTTTTGTTTATGTTAGGTTTTTTTTTTTGCTTACATGTAAGTCTTTAGAATAACATGTTCCAATTTATTTGGATTATTTTGCCTAGCCAGGACAACCTAATCATCTATGAGAACTACTTTTATTACTTATATTTAGTTTGATTATTAAGTATGTCAATATGAGTAATGGCAACTTTCCTTGCTAAATACTATAGAAATAGAAAAGGCAAAATAAAGATTTTTTAGTGCCTTTCAGTTGTTAGATGGCTTAGGAATATAGTGTACCCTAGATGAACAAAATAAACTGATGAACAAAATAGATCCAGAGCCATAGAAGCATGAAACAGACTGATGAATTTCAGAGGGAAGTCGGGGGTGGTGGGTGGGTGGGGAAGGTTAATCGAAGAACTTAATTGCGTATATGCATAACCCATGGACACAGACAGTAGCGTGGTGAAGGCCTGGGGGTGGGCAGGTATGGGGTGGAGGGAGTCAATGGAGAAATAAAAGGGGACATCTGTAATACTTCCAACAATAAAGATAAAGAAGAAGAATATAGTGTAACGTAGGAAAATGTCAACAGGTACTAAGTTAATGTTTACCTAGTATAATTGAGTAAGGACTTAATGTCTTACTTGAAATAGAATTGCTAATAGACATCTAAAATCTCTCCACATGTTATCTGATAATGTATTTTTTTAAAGATTGCCCAGGCATTTAGAGAAAAACAAGAAAATATTGCCCTGGATTTACATAGTGGTTTTCTTCTTAAGAACTTTAAAATAACTGTTACAATCTTCCTGGGAATAAGTTAGAAGAATATTATCCTCATTTTTATATATTAAGGAATAAAGCGATTAAAAAAGGAAAAGGTTTGTTTAGATTAACTTGATAACTAAATCAAGTTGAGGCTCTACTTGTCATTATTCATTTTGCTCATTTATTATTCACTCAAAAATATTATTAAAGGCTTACAATATTCATTTTGAGAATTTGCAATTTAGTTTGGAAGAGGGTGAATAGTATTTACACAGAGTGTGACCACATAATTTATTATTCAAATTGGTCTACTCTTGAGAGTAAAGAGGGGATGTTCTTCATAGTAACCTCAAAACAATCCTATATAATAAAAGAGGTAATATGCAAATTAACCATCAATCCACTATACCCACAAGCCATGCCCACCAGCCAATCAAGAGCAAGTATGAAGATTAACCCCAGCTAAGATGGCTACAGCCATGGAGTGAGCAGGAGGGAGGCTTGGGTTTTCCTGGTGATGGAGGAAGCCAAGCTTTCCACACACCCTGGTGGGCCCAGGCCTCCACTCAAGGCTACAAAGTTTCAATTATAGAAGATAAATAAATTCCAACAAAAATGGCAGCAGCCATGGAGCTGGAGAGAGCAGGAGGCTAGAGTTACCCCTGGTGATAGAGGAAGCCAAGCTTCTTCAGCCCTGGCCTGTCTTGGCCTCTGCTTAAGGCTACAAAGTTTCAATTATAGAAGATAAATAAATCCCAACAGAAATGGCTGTGGCCATGGAGTGAGCAGGAGGCTTAGCTCTCCTTCAGGCTACAAAGTTTCAATTGTAGAAGATAAATAAATAACAGATACCAGAGCCTCCACTTGGGTTGCTGGAGGGCGTGGCCAGCCTGCAAACCACCACAGGCTCCTCCCCCACACTGTCCCACGCCCCAAGGGAACCCCCACCCTGATCTAGGACACCCTTCAGGGCAAACCAGCTGGCCCCCACCCATGCACTAGGCCTTTATCCTATCTAATAAAAGAATAATATGCAGATTGACCATCACTCCAACACACAAGATGGCTGCCCCCATGTGGTGAAAGATCCTGCCCCCATGTGGACACAAGATGGCCACCACAAGATGGCCAGAAGGGGAGGGCATTTGGGAGGGACCAGGCCTGCAAGAGAGGACAATTGGGGGCGATCAAGCTTGCAGGGGAGGGCAGTTAGGGGTGATCAGGCCAGCAGAGGAGGGAAGTTGGGGGTGACCAGGCAAATAGGGAAGGTCAGTTGGGGGGGACCAGGCTTGAAGGGGAGGGCAGTTAGGGGTGACCAGGCCTGCAGGGAAAGGCAGTTAAGGGCAAACAGACTGGCAGGGGAGCAGTTAGGCATTAATCAGGCTAGCAGGGGAGTGGTTAGGGAGTGATCAGGCTGGCAGGCAGAATGGTTAGGGACAATCAGGATGCAGGCAGGCAAGCAGTTGGGAGCCAGCAGTCCTGGATTGTGAGAGGGATGTCTGACTGCCCATAAGTAACAAACAAAATACAAAGGGTAGGATCGAGCCTAAATGGGCAATCGGACATCCCTCAAGGGGTCCCAGATTGGAGAAGGTTCAGGCTGGGCTAAGGGACCACTCCCCTCCATGCACAATTTTCATGCACTGGGCCTCTAGTAAATATGTAGTAGACTAAGATCTTGGATAAATGAAGACACATGGATATATATATATATATATATATATATATATATATATATATATGTTACTGTCAATCCCAGGGATATATAATGGGTGACTGTTTTGTGTAGTTTATAGGTGGGAGAGCTCATTTTTGGATGATCAGAGAAGCTTCAGGAGTAGATACCATTTGGATAGGCATTCAGATAATGACAGAATTTTGAAAGGTTCAGTGTAACAGACGAGAAGCAGCAAATCCAGGCAGAAGCAGTGAAGGGACAAGGTCAGGAGTTGGGCAGGAGAGAGGGGAGACTACATGGGCTCACTTCTGTTGTTAAAGCCACCTCTATCGGAGATGTAGTTGGGATGAATGGATCATTGATGCCAGGGCATCTCTGCCTTAGCCTTTGGGCTACATAGCCCAGGTTTACGCCTCAAAAACCCTGAGGGACAATGAAGGGATCTGGAGAAAAGACACGCTTCCATTTTTCAAACAAAGCTGCTGAAGGGGCTCGAGAAAGCAGTATGGGATTGGAAGAGTCTAGGGATTTTTGTCAGTGGGACTGTTTTCTATTAGTGCCATATGCGATTTGCTTCCTTCTACTGAAATGAAAGTTCCATGAAGGCAGAGATCATGCCTTCTTTTTCCTTTGCATTCTCCGTAGGGCCTGTTGTTGTAGAGAAGTAGCATCATCCTTAGCCTCACAACAGTAGTGTAAGATTTTTGAATACCTACTGTGTGTCAAACATTTAATACAACCAACATTAGGAGGAAGTGGAAGTTCAGACAAGTTCATTTACATTTGGTTACACAGTTAGTTAATGACAGGGTTCAGATTAGACCCCTATTTTTCTGATATCCACAATTCAGTTGAAGTATATGGCATTTGAAAATTACTCTTTTACATTCTATAAGTCTAGTATGTTTTCTGAGATACCAGCAACTTTAGTGACTTATATTCTTCATAAATTGGAGGTACTGTGCCACTCCTTCCATCTTTTAGGGGTATACTGTGAGTTTTTTAAAGTCATAGATAGTTTCAATTCTGAATTAACTCTGGAGCCAAATAGACAACAAAATAAAACAACAAAAACCAACAAAAGACAGACTTTAAATAAATGAATAAAAGGAAATCAATTTTGTATAATATTTAACATATTACTAGAGGCCCAGTGCACAAAATTCTTGCACTGGTAGGGTCCCTAGTGGCTGCTGGCAGGGGCCTCCCTGCCTTTTCCTGACTGGCCGCACCCCCTGGTTGAACTCCCGGATGAACAATTTGCATACTCTGCTTTTATTATATAGGATTAGTAAAAATAGACCTTCAGAATTATTCTGGTAGAAATTGACAGGAACTTAGCTAAACTCGCTAAGGTACATTGTTGACCAGTAATGGTCTGGTTGTAGGCAGGGCTAGTACTCACAAGGTGTTACTAGGGATTTCTCTTTCCCTCTCCCTCCTTTTTTCTCTTTCTGTCTCCTCTCCCTTTCTCTTTTCTCCCCATCACTTAGCCTCGTTCCATCTGTATTGTCTGCTGCTCAGTGGGCTGTTCCTGTGAGAAGGCGAGAGATCTTTCTGTCCCAGAGTCCATATCAATACCTGGAAAAGGATTCCGGCATTCCCATAATTACATTATATGTCCATCCCTTGACTAATCACTTTATTTTTGGCATTGAAGTACTTTGATCAGCATACGTTTTGTGTTCACTCTTACAATATGAAAAGGGGTGGGTCTGTGGGGCTTGATTGACAGCTCTGCCAGTTGAAGAGGCTGTTCTTAATTGAAAAAAAGTTGCTCCTTGCTAGAATATTATGAGGAAAAGGCTGCTGGGCAGACAAAACCAACTCCCCAGATGTTCAGTATAAGAAAAGGAAATTTAAATCACTATCATTCACCATCTTAATATAACTAATATCAATTTTGTATAATATTTAACAGTCATTATTCATTTATTACTTGAATTTAAGATATACAATTAAAATTTTTTACGTTAAAATGTAATGTTAAGTGGTGTTTTTCTATGTTGTTACATGAAAGTAATTACTTTAAAAAGACATGAACAGAGCATAGGAAAAGTTTACCAGAGGATCATAGTCTTGGGGATGAATGCAATTTCACTGAAAGCATTACAACCATCTACCGATTCACTGTATTTCTTATCAATGAAGAAAATAGCATTTTCTTTCTAAAAAATCATAACTGTAACCGCTTTGCTTCTTGGTTTCTAGCTTGTGGAGGGTCATAAAATCTGACTTCTCCCAGTTGTCGTCACTGGCAGTTCCTCTCCTGCTCCATGCGTTGTCACTTCCTCATGGTGCTGACATCTTCTGGACAATCATAAATGGCAACTTCAACAGCAAAGACTGGAAGATGAGGTTTGAAGCAGGTACCTCTGTGTTAGCTTAACGATTCTCTCTGGGTCCCATTACCAACCAGATGTCCAGTTATGAGATCTCTTTCTGGCCTTCCATTTTCCTCCCCTCTTTTTATAGGGCGTGGTCCTGCTTGCCAATGTTCTTCGTTGTGTCTACTGAGCTGAGCTTTGTCAATAGTAGTATTTTGCAGAGTGGTCTTTAGGGAGGGTGGCCCTGTCTAGTTTGCCTAAGGTAGTCTGAGTTTATGCCTGTCCTCCAGATAGTTATTAATTGTACACTGTTTACTTTCAAATGGGTTCTGGTTTAAATGATCAATCATGTAGTCAACTCTAATGGGTTACTTGCATCAGTGTAACTGAGAGTGTTTGTTAAAAACACTGATGAGAGTGGAACCTTGGTCCTTGAACTTAATTAGTTCCAGAAGGTTGCTCGAGAAGCAATTTGTTTGAAAACCAAATCATATTTTCCCCATTAGAAATAATCTAAATTGAATTAATCTGTTCCAGACCCCCAAAGGACTCCCTGTGTTAACCTTTCTTATGTACATGTCTAATATACTGTTTAATCTACAAATAAACACTTCTTTTCTGAAAATTTTTGAACCACCCCCTACTAGTCGTAAATCACTTTCTGTACTCGGTTCATGAGTGTCTTTCAGGAGGTCAATTTGCAGCATCTTGTCTTTCTCACATATCATTGTCTCCCAAATGCTATCACTGGCCAACTGTTTTTTGTTCATCCGAATCAACAATTTTTCTGTCTCTTCAATTGCCTGTGCTCATTGTTTTCTGAGCACTTTCATACTCTTAGCGACATCAACACTCTCGATGGCCTCTTTATGTGTTTAAATTGTGCTAATCCATTTCACCAGTAGCAAAAGAAAAAAAAATTCATAGCTTTGATTATGTTGCCTTTCTATTCAAAACATTTTAATGGGTTTTCAATACAGTTCAGACTCCTTAAATGGACACTCAAAACCTCTCATGGTCTGACTGCTCGTGTTTGTAGCCTCATTTCTCACTCATCTTTCTTCACCTGCCCTCGTACCTTCCTCATTGCTTCCTACTGCCCCTCACCCACATCTTGGCCATTCTCTGTTCTCAATCTGAAACCCTCTTCCCTTCTAGAACCCAGTCAAATGCCATCTCTGATTGAACAATCTTCAAATGCCCTATTGAGTTCCATTTCTCTGTTCCCTTGGTGAAAGTTGTTTATAATCCTCCGAGCTCCCATAGCATGTTATTTATACATCACTAACAGCGTTTACAGCTTTTTATATTACATTTTGTTCCTAGTTGTATCTGTTTATCGCTTTTAGCCAACTTGAATTTAAGTCAAGACCTGTGAATGATTCGCATGTTAGTCTGCTTGGGTTGCCATGAAAAAATAGACTGGGTGGCTTACACAACAGAGTTTATTTCTCACAGTTCTGGAGGCTGGGAGTCCAAAATCAAGGTGCCAGCCAATGTAGTTCCTTGGTGAGGGCTCTTCCTGGCTTGTAGATGGTCACCTTCTTCCTGTATCTAGTTTTTCTTTTGATTTTTATAAGGACACAAATCCCATTATGGGGGTCCACCCTCATGACCTCATCTAAACCTGATGACCTCCCAAGGTTCCAACTCCAAATGCCATCACATTGGGGGTTAGGGCTTCATGTATAAATTTTCGAGGGAGGTAAGAGGTGCACAACAATTCAGGCCCCGATAGTTCATTTTTTTCATTTACTTCCATCTCCCCAATAAGTACCTAGGATGGTGTCTTTAAAATAAGTGAATTAGAGAAACCAAGATGGCAGCATAGGTAAACACCTAAACTGTTGCCTTGCACAACAATTTCAAAACTACAACTAAAAGACAGAACGGACATCATCCAGAACCAAAGGAAGGCTGGTTGAGTGGAAATTCTACAACTAGAGGGAAAGAGAAAATCACACTGAGACTCAGAGGAGCTGCAGGAGGCAGAGGCACTGAGACGTGTGTGCGGAGAGGACTGGCAACTGAGTGCACGGCTGGCTTTCTCAAGTGGGAGGGAGACAAAAGCTCCCAACTGCACTCAACTTCAGTTCCAGGTGAGACTCTGGGAAACCAGACTCATACGGGGTGAAACTGGATTATCAGGAAAGAGAAAAGCACACTGAGACTCAGAGGAACTGTGGAAGGCAGAGGTACCAAGGCACATGCGTGGCGAGAGTGGACAACTGAGTGCTCAGCTGGCTTTCTCAAGCGGGAGGCAGACAAAAGCTCCTGACTGCACTGAACTCCAGTTCTGGGTGAGACTCTGGGAACCCAGACTCATTCAGGGAGAAACTGTACTGTCTGGCAGCAGGCGGAACTAGAGGGTGGCTTTCTCTCAGAAGTGCTTGCAGCGATTACCATGGGACACTGAGACCCAGTGGCCTTTTAGGGCAGAGCTGACAGGAAACCAATGCTGTCTGCTCCATCCTGAGACTGCCCCCATCCAAGCTGAGCACAGAGGCTTTTGCAAGCCTTGTCTCAGAAGGGTGTCTCCAGCACAGAAGTTCTCCCAGCATAGACACAGCTGATCCTTACAGCCAATTGGCCTGGAGGTCAATTCCTCCCAGTGATACCAACAACAATCAAGGCTTAACTACAACAAGACTGTGCACACAGCCCACAAAGGGGTGCACCAAGAGTGTCCACCTCAGGTAACTGGGGAGGGTGAACTACTGGGCCCTATAGGACATGGAGCACACAAAGCCACTTTATCAACTCAGAGAATCAGTGAAAATGCAGAGACAAACAGATCACAAATGAAAGAAATGGAGGAAAGCAAACAACTGGATATAGAGTTCAAAACATGGTTATAAGGTTTTTCAATAATTTTCTAGAAAAGGCCAATAAATTTAGCAGAACCCTCAAGGATATGAAAAAGGACCAACTAGAAATTAAGCATACACTGACTGAAATAAAAAATATTATAAAGATATCTAACAGCAGACTAGAGGATCACAAGAATCAAGTCAAAGATTTGAAATACAAAGAAACAAAACTCTGAGACAACTTCAAACGTACCAACATCAGAATTATGGGGGGTGCCAGAAAAAGAGAGAGAGCAAGATACTGAAAACCAATTTGAAGAAATAATGACCAAAAACTTCTCCCATCTGGTAAAAGAAATAGACTTACAAGTCCAGGAAGCATACAGAACCCCAAACAAAAGGAATCCAAAGAGGACCACACCAAAACACATCATAATTAAAATGCTCAGAGCAAAAGACAAAGAGAGAATATTAAAAGCAGCAAGAGAAAAACAGTTTATTACCTACAAGGGAGCACCCATATGACTGTCAGCTGATTTCTCAACAGAAACGATGCAGGCCAGACGGGAGTGGCAATATTCAAAGTGATGAATAGCAAGAACCTACAACCAAGATTACTCTACCCAGCAAAGCTATCATTCAGAATTGAAGGTCAGATAAAGAGCTTCACAGATAAGAAAAAACTAAAGGAGTTCATCACCACTAAACCAGTATAATATGAAATGCTGAAAGGTATTCTTTAAGGAGAGGAAGAAAAAGAAAAAGGTAAAGATAAAAATTAAGAACAACAAATACATATCTATCAGCAAGTGAATATAAAAATCAAGTGAATAAAATATCTGATGAACAGAATGAACTGCTGAATATAATGGAATCAGGGGCATAGAAAGGGAGTGGACTGACAATTCTCGGGGTAGGGGAAGATTGTGGGGAGTGCGGGAAGAGACTGGACAAAAGTCGTACATCTGTGGATGAGGACAGTGGGAGTGGGGGGGTAAGGGCAGAGGGTTGGATGGGAACTGGGTGGAGAGGAGCTATGGGGGAAAAAAGAGGAACAATTGTAATAATCTGAACAATAAAGATTTATTTAAAAATATAAATAAAAAAATAAAATAAGTGAATTAGTGGGTTTTTTAAAAATAAATGCTAAATACTACATGTGGGATCAATAAAAAGAATACAAAAGCAAACTCCTGCTCTCAGAAGCTTTCAATTTAATTTATGGGACCAAAGACAAACATGTCAAAGATTAAGAAACTGTAAAGGTATAAGTATAATTCTAGATCACAAAAGAAGGTAAGTCATACAGCTAAATATGAACACACAAACGCCATATCTAAATGAATAGTATTTGAAAAAATATATTTTTATTCATTTCAGAGAGGAAGTGAGAGAGGAGAGAGAGAGAGATAGAAACATCAATGATGAGAATCATTGATCAGCTGCCTCCGGTATGCTTCCTATGAGGGATCAAGCCCACAACCCGGGCATGTGTCCTTGACTGGTATAGAACCCAGGACCCTTCAGTCTGCAGATGGATGCTCTATCCACTGAGCCAAACCAGCGAGGGCAGTGAATAGTATTTTTGTGGGAGTTCATGGGATGGAAAGACCACTCTAGGAAGTCAGAGTGGACTTCACAGAACATGTAGAATTTAAACAGCAGGTTCTCACAAGGACGGTAGAATGTCCATTAGCAGAGAAGAATAGACAGAATGTTCTAAGCTGCTGGAATAGCTTAAGCAAAATAGAACCATCTCTATTTGCATGGAACTCTATTGCTTCACTATCTTCCATGGCTTTCTTATCAAGCTCTGTTTTAAGAGTGGCTGGAATGACTTAACATAGATTTGCAGAATAATTAGGAATCTATCAAGTAGGGTGCATCTATTGTGTGGAAGGGAGGTGCTGTACAGCCCCGGGAAGGTGGTTGTCACTTCACATCACGACATGCTAAGAGTGGAGAGGAGGGTCCAGAAGCTAGAGCCGGGATTGACAGGTACCCACCTTCCTGTGTTGTCTGCGGAACCTCTATGGAATGGACACAGAAATGAGTCTGAGGCATTTTGAATAGTTTGAAATACAGCTGGAAGTTAAACAATGGTAAAGACTATTGAGAGAGAGAGAGAGAGAGAGAGAGAGAGAGAGAGAGAGAGAGAGAGAACCCAGAACTAAATCAAGGCTGCCTAACAAAAGTACTGCATTGAGCAGAAGTGGACTGTGTTGCACAGATCACTCAAAAGGAGGCATTAGACCAGTGGTTCTCAACCTGTGGGTCGAGACCCCTTTGGGGGTCGAACACTACTTTCCCAGGGGTCGCCTAAGACCATTGGAAAACACAGATACGATTCATAACAGTTGCAAAATTACAGTTATGAAGTAGCAACAAAAATAATTTTATGATTGGGGGTCACCACAACATGAGAAACTGTATTAAAGGGTCGCGGCATTAGAAAGGTTGAGAATCACTGCATTAGACGCTCCTTTTGGTATTTAAAATCAAGTGTATGGGATCCCAGAGTTACTTTTATCGCGGTGGGCTCAGACTACCTCAATCAGTGTCATTTTTTGGTCCTCTGCCTTTTATATTTCAGTGGAAAAGGTGGCGGTGATTTGTAGATTTCTGGATATTCACTCAGTGACCAAAAACCACCTGCTCAAGTACTCGCTGGCACATGCTTTCTGCTGCTTTCTGGCAGCCGTGGAGGACGTGAATCCGGCAGTGGCCACCAGGGCCGGGCTCCTGCTGGACACCATCAAGAGGCCGGCGTTGCAGGTGACGTCCTCAATGTGTGCTACTTGCTCTGCAGACGGCTCTCTGCTCTGCTCTACTAAACCCTGAGTTATGTGTCACATAAACACAATTACTACCATATTTTCTGGCATATAAGATGACTTTTTAACCCAGAAAAATCTTCTCAAAAGTCAGGGGTTGTCTTATACACCGGGTGTCATCTTAGAGGGAGGGTATATCCCAAACTCTGTATTTTAACTAGAAAAGTTGGGGGTCGTCTTATATGCCCAGTCATCTTATACACTGGAAAATACGGTACTGATGATGATGATACTTGTGGAAATTTTTAAGTTGGGAAAAACATCCCAGAATCCTATCATGTTAACAAATCTCTTATTTTTATTTGTTGATACTTTCTTTTTAGTCTTTGTCTATATGCTGAACCACTTCTGACAGATAGAATTATTATGTAACTTTTTTTGTGGCATATTATTAAATTAATCTTATTTATATCATTCCACTGGTTTCTGGGCTAAAAGTCCTTTTATTAGGGGTTAGCTTCTAAGAGAAATCAGATAAATTATAAATCAAGGCAAACCAGGAGAAAGTAAATATGCTACCAAAATGAAATGCTACAAATTAAAGCCAAAGTATCATGAAATATAAGACCTGGAGAAAGTTGTATGTTTATCTTATTTGGCGCCTGTATTTTTAAAAATTTATTTATTTTAAAAATACGTTTTTATTGATTTCAGCAGAAGGGAGAGACAGAGAGATGGAAACATCAATGATAGAATCATTAATCGACTGCATCTTGCATACCCACTACTGGGGATCGAGCCCATAACTCAGGCATGTGTGCTGATTGGGAATCCAACAGTGACCTCCTGGTTCATAGGTTGATGCTGAACCACTGAACCACACTGGCCAGGCTGGCACCTGTATTTTATAATTGAAGAAACCAAATCTCAGAGAGATAATGTCACTTATAGAAGGACATAGAGTGAATTTTTTTAATATATTTTATTGATTTTTCACAGAGAGGAAGGGAGAGGGATAGAAAGTCAGAAACATTGATGAGAGAGAGAAGCTTCTCTTTTGTATTTTTTTTAAAAAACATATTTTATTGATTTTTTTACGGAAAGGAAGGGAGAAGATAGTTAGAAACATTGATGAGAGCTGAGACCAATTTGGCTCAGTGGATAGAGCGTTGGCCTGTGGACTGAAAGGTCCTCAGGTTCGATTCCGGTCGGGGGCATGTACCTTGCTTGTGGGCACATCTCCAGTAAGGGGCGTGCAGGAGGCGGCTGATCGATGTCTCTCTCTCATCGATGTTTCTGACTTTCTATCCCTCTCCTTTCCTCTCTGTAAAAAATCAATAAAATATATATATTTTTAAAAAAGAAACATCGATGAGAGAGAGACATCCATCAGCTGCCTCTTGCACGCCCCCTACTGAGGATGTGTCCGCAACCAAGGTACATGCCCTTGATCAGAATCGAACCCGGGACCTTTCAGTCCACAGACCGACGCTCTATCCTCTGAACCAAACCGGTTTCGGCTCTTTCGTATTTTTTTTCTACCAAAATTTGCAGTAAGGAAAATTTCAATTGGCTCCTTCCACATTATAAATACAGATGGAGGAGTCTGCCTTGTTCTGCTGACTTGCTTAGTGTGTTTGCTGTGAAGCAATGAGATGCTGACATCTGCCTTTGCTTTCCTCCTCCTTTTCCCCAGGGTCTCTGTCTTTGTCTTGACTTCCAGTTTGATACTGTGGTTAAAGATCGACCCACAATACTGAGCAAGCTTTTGCTCTTGCATTTTCTCAAGCAAGATATTCCTGCTTTGAGCTGGGAGTTCTTTGTCAACAGATTTGAGACACTTTCTTTGGAAGCTCAGCTGCATTTGGATTGTAACAAAGAATTTCCTTTTCCTACAAGTAAGCCAAAGGACGAACCTGCTGTACAGAGCCCAGGTCTCTCTGCTTGTGCTTTGCTAGATAAGCAGAAGACACTGTGCATGTAGTTCGACTTCCCATTATGGAGGACGCCCTGACTTGGTGTACTTCATCTATCAAATGTTTGGTGACTACCTGCTGTAGTAATCCTCAGATTAACTATTTTCTGGCATTCCGAAACCCCAATTTTCCCAGTTCCCTTGGGGATTTGTGAAAAAACAGTTGTGGATGTTGTGTCCCTTAAATGCTTATTCGGTCATCATGATTTTAATGTTTGTGAGCAGGTTGGTAAGAGAGATTTGCATCTTGCAAAGTCACTCGCTCATGCTTCTTAATCAGGTAACTACAGCTTTGAGTAGATAGGGAAAATACTTTGGTCAGTCAGTTAGTTATCCGAGGATAACAAAATCAGATAACTTAATCTTAATTATGCGATAGCCCTGATAGACAATAGTCATGATTTTTAATATAAGCTATCCCGAAGAGAGAAAGGTGAGTGAGTCAGATATCCATGAAAGATGGTTTGTGATACTGAAAAATACCCACCAATGGATGGTTTTAAGCTAGTTGCATAACATAGGCGTTCAGGAGAATGACAACCTCTCATTCCTTTTGCAAAGCCATCACTGCTGTGAGGACCAATGTCACCAACCTCAGCGACACCGCGCTGTGGAAGATCAAGAGGGCTCGCTTTGCCAGGAGCCGCCAGAAGAGTGTGCGTTCCCTGCGGGACAGCGTGAAAGGGCCCTCGGACTCCAAGAGGGCGCTCTCCCTGCCCGAGACCCTCAGCTCCAAAATCCGTTGAGTATCTCCTTTCATCCTTCCTTTAAGCCTGCGTAATGTCTTTGGGGGGCTGGCTGGTCTTGCTGAAGGTGCGTAGAGAGGAACAAATCCAGCCAACAGCTTGGCCATCGGGTTTGACCTTCGGATTCCCTAGAGGGTCCCCCCCAGGGGTGTGAGTAGCCTGGGTGGCTTTTTCCAGTTTGGGGGTTAAGCAAAGCCTTGATCTAACAGTAGATTGTTCAGTAGACTGGTTTGAAATGTGGAAGGCCGCAAACGCAGTGATACTTGGCATGAAAGAAGCATTTGCTCCTAAGTGCTCCGTGTGAAGTTTGCACCAGCCCGGATAAGAGATCCCTGAGAAGACTCTGACATTGTCATTTAATGAATGCCTGGTAGAGGCAGCCAAACGAGCTTCCAGACGAGCTAAGAATAGTGGTTGCTTTTGCAAAGACAAATTAGACCAACAAGTTGAATTTTTGCCCAACTTAAACAAGCTTAATTGCCAACCTAAACAAAAAAAAGACCATCTATCATATATACTTGGTTTCTAAAGGTCTTTCTTTATATTGCACTTTTAAAGAGAACAAAATTTCCCTTAAATTACCAACTCACTAGATGGACTCTAACGATTAGCAATAGCTCATGAATGGGAAATAATTAAAAAATTCATAATTAAATCATCATATTAGTGAATGGATATGTTTAAATACATTGCTAACTTGTAAAATTTATTAAATGATTTAATTTTTAACTGCTGTGAAGTTAATAAAAGAACACCATAAAATGTATTTCTTATCCTGTTAGAAGCTGAAAAGTTTGTTTTTTCATTGGCATTTATTGGAAAGCAGCTTTATTGTAACATGACCATTTAAAATCATAAATATGATTTTATTTATTTATTGCATTTTCCTCTATTTCTCGACAAGCTAAGGATATGTAATGTTTTGAACTTTGGAAGAATCAATAACAGCTCTGTAAGCGATCAATAATATAGGTGTTCAGAGAGCAAAAATAATAACAGATGCCCATTTCAGAATATCCTGTGCTAATGTGAGGCCCAGGCGAAACTGAATCAGACCCTAAAATCCAATACCTCAATCAATAGATTACAATTTCTATAAGCATGTCCCAGATCCTTTAGAATCGAACTGATCAGTTTGGGATATACAGTTTACTACTTATTATTTCTTGTTAATTGATTCCCGTGACAATTCTGAAGACTTAAGAATGAAAGTAACATCGCAGGATGTTCTTGAGATTCAAATGAAACCACAAAACTTCTGTGATGTAAAACATCTGCTCTGTGATGTTAATTACAAAGAGGAAAACGAAACTCGCCCCTATTACCCCATGCGGTTAGCACTAAGTATATTTTCTAGGCTCAAGTTGTTTTTAATGCTTATTTAAATAGAGTTGTTGTTGATTTTTAAGCTGTGAGGTTGACCAGGCAAGAGCAGTCTGCTCCAGCTCTCGGTGGGACACCCGAACAGATGCCAGGTGGGTACTTCTGACTTGAAGGGCTGTGTGCCACTGTCTCCCCCAGGGACAAGGTAAAGAGTGCGGAGTCTCTGACTGGACCACCGTGATGCAGTCAGGTCTGGCAAGCTCCAAGGGTCTTACCCCAGGGGCTCGAGCATTTGGACCCCTGACATAGCAATTCAGGCCCCTCCCACCCACCCACCCCCCCCGCCCCCCAAAAAAGCAGATGGCTTTTGCTGCTGTTAACTTTTGGTCCAGTAAGAAGCATCTTGTTATCTGAGTACACACTGAGTTCCCCAGAGAGCCTATCTGACGAGAACCATACCTAGTATTTATATTTGTATGTGGATTTACACATAGAAATATGATGTTCATATACATCTGCTATAGGAAAAAAAACATGCGTTTCATTCGCATTTTAAAAGGTTATGCATTTGCACCACCATCATTCACTCATCCGCTTAGTCATTCCTGATTCATTGTAGCTCCCCATGCCTTTCTGTCTCTCAGAGAAAGCGTTTCCATCGTTTGGTGCATCAGGGGGTCATATCAGCGTGGCACAGTGTCACTATCATTGGATGTTCCTGAATTATCCTGAGGGTCGAAGGGACACTGGCAACACTATTACAGACTGAATGTTATTCACACAAATAGTCGCATAACTTGTTGGGAAAACAGAGGTTCTGAGTACCTGCTTATTTGTCAGGAAAAAGCTTGGTAACCTCCATCTATGTATCGTGCTAACAAAGATTTCGTTTTCCTATTACTATT
Organism: Lasiurus cinereus; assembly: GCA_011751065.1. Classification (NCBI taxonomy): domain Eukaryota; kingdom Metazoa; phylum Chordata; class Mammalia; order Chiroptera; family Vespertilionidae; genus Lasiurus; species Lasiurus cinereus. Next base: position 1,539,492 of record JAAGEH010000444.1, read on the forward strand.
TTCTAAGAATAGTTTTAAGGTAAACTTTTCAGAATGGTCTTAGGAGGAAAATTTCAAGTAGGGAGCCTTTGAAGACTGTGTTTGTTATGTGTTTTAAAACTGACTCTAGAAAGAGAGGCGATGAGGGATGGGAAAGGAACACAGGATTATAATTGCAAATGGTAGATGGTGGCCAGAGTGTATTTTCTCCTTTAAAATCGATGAGAAAAAAAGGGGTAGCAAATACTGCACAGAATCTCTCTACCTTATTTTGGGCATCACTTGTACCTCAACTGTGCTGAGATGGAAGGAAGATAAAATAAGAACTTCTGAGTCTGAGTTCACTGCCAATGTGAAATGCAGCCAGCTTCCCTTTAGTTAGGTCTTTTTGAGATTGGTTTTATGCAGTTTCACAGACTATCTGGATTTGACCCCTTCCTTTCTTTCTGTCATAAGGCTGAATTGAAAAGCTAGTCTATAGTTATTATCATCCACTATAACAATCCAACCTCTCACATCTCTTTGGGAAAATGTGTATATACGTTTCACATGAAGTGAAGAAAAATTTCAAGCACCTAATTGTTCCATCATATGTGACAGGATGGAAAAGGGGCAAATAAAAAACATTGTTCATATTCAACATAAATATCACTTGCATATCACCAGCATGAGCAAAACTTTAGATTTGGAAACTTATAGATTGCTTATAAGACGATTTCAAACCAGTTTTTCAGTTTTGTATTAGTATTCACTTAACACTGAGTGTTTTAACTTGGAAGCAAAGACATACCAGGACAGTCAGAAGACTACAGGATGGTTTAAGATTAAATGGAAACCGAAGAACTTGCTATTGAATATACTTTTGTTCGGTGCAGATAATGTGCTCTTCTGTGCAAGACCTTGTATTGATTAGGGCTGAAGTAAAGGCTGAACTTTTGGCACTGGATTTATAATTTATAGCTCTCTGAAATGAGCACACACAGCGAATGTGCAATGGAAATACACTGGTATAGAAAGTATACTCTGTAAGACTAGTGAAGAGCTGCATTCCTCCATGACATTCATGAGTCAAATCAAAGGCCTTGTGCAAATGTAAGAAATTCATAGGATGCTATAGCTGAAATATTAGAAGGAAGTTAATAGTCTCATTTCACAGAAGAGGAAACTGAGGTTTCCAGAGAAGAGCACATGCCACAGGTTTGTTGGTCACAAACAGATCTGGGTCACAAGCTCAGATGTCTTGATCTCTCTTGCAAGGCATGTGAGGTAAATGCTAGAAGGAGCTCTATACCTTTAATCCCAATGGATGAAAAATACACTTTCACCTGCTAATCTGAAATTGGTTTAATCCTAATTCGATATAAAGTGTATTTTCACTAATGTTGAGAACCAGGAATTCTTTGTCTGTGATGATTCAGAACATCGGTTGAATATTAATGCATAATGATACCTATTGCTGAACAATAATCACTCTATATAATCACATGGGTTTCATTATATCTTGTCCTTCATCTCCTGGAATGAATAATTAAACAGTAGTAGGTAAATAATAATAGTATTTCATATATATATAGTGCTTCTATCTATGAAGAGTATTTTTATGCAAATCATCTAATTTCGATTTTACAACTATGGGTATATGTAAAGTATTATTTTTCACTTTACCTATGGACAGAAATATAGGTCCTAAAGAATTAAAAAATTCTGCTTAAATGGTTTACTAAAGATCACGTATAAGTAACTAGTCAGGGATAAAACTGATACTTGAGTCCAAGATACTTGATTTGTTTTCTTTCCACTATAGCAGCAGTTCTCAACCTGTGGGTCGCGACCCCTTTGGGGGTCGAACGACCCTTTCACAGGGGTCGCCTAAGACCATCGGAAAATGCAGATATTTACATCACGATGCATCACAGTAGCAAAATTTCATGGTTGGGGGTCACCACCACATGAGGAACTGTATGCAAGGGTCGCGGCCTTAGGAAGGTTGAGAACCATTGCACTCTAGCCTCCTCCTGAGGAATTGTTTTTAGGATATTTTATATCTTTTAGGATGACATGAGCACCCCAGTCTAGTTATGGAGCTGACCTGGGCATTCAGGTCTGTTACAGTGAGCATTCAGTGAGCCATGAGCATCCAGACCAGAGGATCTTTCCGGTTAGAACCTATAGATTGGTCTAGAGCTATCCTAATCCCTATAGGGACATGGATGCTCTGCTCCAGCCTGTAGAGAAATCCTGAGACCCCTTGGTCTGAATTTGTATCAGAAAGAGAAGGTACCCAATGCTGGGTACCCAGTGCTTGGTAACATTGGTGAAATTTGCATTGATCTTTCCTGCCTCCCTTTTAGGTTACAGCCTGGACTTCCAAATTGCTTCTCTTTTGGGCTCTCTCTCTTGTTTCCTAGAAAGATGGTTTATAATTCACATCTTCATTAACTTTAAAATACCTATTGATCATTTAGATCCAAAAACTTGAAGAGTACAGTTGTTTTTTATAGGAATGCCCTTGTTTGAAGTGATGGTTTTGGGAAGTGACAGTTTCCCAAGTGATAGGATGTGGGATAGGAAGAGGCAAAGGCAGGGGTGGGGAGCATATGCGGACGCAGAGCTAGTCACCAGCCTCACTTCACAGCCTCTGTGGCCATGTGCGCACACAACAGAACTGCTGCGCATGAAGCTGTGAGTTGAGTTAATGAGCTAGGACAGTGGTCGGCAAACCGCGGCTCGCAAGCCACATGCGGCTCTGTGGTCCCTTGAGTGTGGCTCTTCCACAAAATACCACGGCCTGGGTGAGTCTATTTTGAAGAAGTGGCATTAGAAGAAGTTTAAGTTTAAAAATTTGGCTCTCAAAAAAATTTCAATCGTTGTACTGTTGATATTTGGCTCTGTTGACTAATGAGTTTGCCGACCACTGAGCTAGGGAGACCAGTGAGGCAGTGTGGCTAGAACTACTGAAATAGTACAGCCTCATTTATAGGGCGTGATCCTTGGCTTCTCTCTACCGGATGCAGAGTAAGCTCCTGGAAGGGGTCCTTTCTTCCTCTCCCTGTCACATTGGTTTGACAGCGGTGGCTGTGAGTTGACTTATACAGAGGCGTGTTCCCTAGCCACTTCCTTGCTGTTTGGAGACTTCATCAGTTTTTCTCCTCTAGAGAAGACAAGATCTGAAATATTTATTTGAATTCAGAATATGTAGACATTTATGAATAATAAGCATCTACTATAAGTCAGACACTGCCCCATAATCTATGAAGGTTATAAAAAATGGATGAAGCATAGCACTTACCTTCAAGGAGCCTTTATTCTTACAGGGGAAATAAGTCAAGTGGATGAATAAGAAGTTCTGCCTTGCGTAATGGCTATTTGTCACAGGAGAGTTAAGAAATGCTACAGGAAACTGTTCATTCTTCCCCTCCTCCCTCTCCTCTTCCCTCCTTTCTTGTCCTTGGACATTGACAGAGTTCAGGGACCACATCCAGTTACTCAGAGGAAGGCGGGCACAGGTAATAAGAATGGCATCTGGGGACCAGGTCCAGAGGGTTGAATTGGGGACGGGGTGGAGCACCACTCTATAAGGTGAAGAGAGAACGTGAGCAAAGACAAAGATGGGAAATGTTGGTGACATTCTGAGATCCGCGAGGAGCCCAGGTCGTGAGGATGCTGAACGTTTGGGGTGGATGGAGTGATAGGAGAAAAGTCTGGAAGAGCAGATCCTGATCCCGCCTGACTCCAAATTGTTTGAATAAATACAATTGTACCATGGAGTTTCGATCGGTTGTACCACTCCGTGGACAGATTGCAGTGGGCCCAGTCCATGTTCAGGTTATGGTAGGGTCTCTCTCTCTCTCTGCCTTGTGATTATAGAGGTGCCTACCTTTTTCTTTACAGAAATGATCAAATCTCTTAACACATTAAATCTCTAGAGTTAAAACAGATACAGGAATTTTATGGGACAGAATTCAAAAGGGTTGTAATGGTCACACCTTAGAGAAAATATTGTAGGCATTTAATTTGAACATGGAAATTTTATAACCTTTTAGATAATTGTTGTCTTGAACAATAAAGAAAATGTCAACTTTTCTCAGCTCATTTTTCTTATGGATTTGATTAAGGTAACTTTTCTTAATGAAGAGTGTTTAATCACAAGCCTACAGTGTTGTAAAGAAAGAGCACAGACTTGCAAAGCCACAACCAGAGGGGTAATTATTGGAATGAAAAGAGGGTTTCCCCCCCACTTTATGCAAGAGGTCCCATTAGCTAGCCCATTTTTCAGTAAATATAGTGGTTTGTTAAGGAGCATTCGTTCCTGGCTATTCAGAAAAAGCAAAGTAGAAGCAGCCAACTTACAGTACAGAAGATCAATGAAGATGAATTTAATATGAGGATAGGCCATTTGTGAAATGATGCTCATTCATTAGAAAAATGAGATGTGACAGGAAAAGTTAAGGTTACATACTTTATCTGTAATAGTGTCGGCAATAAAAATAAAAGTGGATAAAATGCATGTCCTTTTGCAATGGGAAGAATGTTGATGTTTTTGAAGGTGAAGTCTGATGCTTTATTTTCTAGCCCGAAACTGGGATAGAATGAAACGGGGAGGCCAGGTCCTAGTTGGGCCTAGTGTGGAGCCTCCTTTCTTTGGCATTGAAGTCTCTAGATTCTCGGGGTTATAAAACAAAAGTGCAGCTCCTTCTCCAGCCCTCCCGAGTTCCACTTTTAACTTTGGGACTTCAGAGTCCAGCCACTCTGGACGCGGAGGCGGCTGCGCAGGACTGAGGGATTCGTGCTGTCTGAAATCTTGCCCCCAGAGCTAAAAGGAATTGAGGAATGAAGCTATATTGTAACCACCATCACTTGCTGCTATAATAACATTGAATCCTGCAGGGAACCTGGGTTTTCACACTTGGCAGATTCTTGGCCCAAGCTTGCCCGGAGCAATAAACTGCTTCTAGTTGTAAAGTAATGCTCTGGAGGAAGGAAAAAAAAAATCAAGATTAAATGTTTTTCAATGTCGAAAAGAAAGTTTTTGAAACTTTTTCTATTTTGCTTTATGCGGATTTACATAGGTATTGCTTTTGGTTTGATCTTCTATTCAGACATTTAGTTATAATATACAGTGGTGCTTCACATTTTTGGGCTTTTGGTGAAATGGAGTGATTTTTTTTAATGATGGCTGATGCCTGGCTAGTAAATGATGATAATATTGACAATTGAAAATTTGTTATTCACTCTTCATGTGAAACACCATCATAAAGCAATTCTTAGATTTTTTTTTTTGAGTAATTTTTGGTAAAATTTCTCTAAAGCACATTGTATATATTTTTCCCCTTCATGGACAGACTCTGTGAGATTAAAACATGTTAATGTCCTAGGGTCATACTGAAGTTTGTCTGATGCTTTCCCCTATGTTAGAGGCTCTTCGACTTGCATGATTTCTCTGCCTCTTCATATATTGTAAACTATCCCTTCTCCGTGTGTCACTTTTGAACAGACCAGCGTTCTTCTGATCAACCGGGGGAAACTAGATAACCTAGTTGTTACCTTGTGTGTAGTGCTGACCTAGTCAGGTCTGAACTTGACATTACTTTCATGCCCCTGCTAAAGAGAAAAGGGTTTGGGCTTGAGGCAGTTGGTTTCCACAGTCCCCAGAAATGTTCCATCGATCTTACTTCTCTTGGCTGTGTCCTGGAAGACTTGAGATTTTTGCCAAATTGGTTAAGTTAAATGGGTATAAATCACCTAGTTGTTTTTGTTGTTGTTGTTATTTCCTTAATATCATCATAAGATAAACATGGTCAAGCTTTGGTGTATAATGAATTGTCACCAAAGCCAGGCATCCTTTATCAGAACTGGTCCTTGCGGGATGAGAGATGAGAGTGCTAGTGTGCCTGCCTAACCCGCCAGGTTAAAATGGTTTCCCATTTAAAATTCAGATGCAACTTGTCAAAGGAAGGACAAGAATAGCCTCTCCCCCCGCCCCAAATCTCACTCTTCCTTCCCCCAAAGTGCTAAACGAGACCAGAAGAGGCAGAAAAGCAAAGGAGACTGGGTCTAATTTCTGACTATGAAAAATAACAGGGAAAGTCAATGTCAGGGAGCTTCTCATTATAATTCTTTGTAGGGTTAAGAATAAGTCAAGGGCAAAGGTGTGTGTGTGTGTTTTTTTTCTTTCCATGTGAACTTTCAGCTCATCTTCATGTGGCTTTTCTTTTTCCTTTCCTCCCCTCCCCACTGCCTTTTTTTTAAAGAAGTACATGCTTCTTTCTTTCTGTCTGTGGCCCTCCCTCCCTGTATGTTTCTCATTACATTCAGCAGGGCTTACGATTTGCTATTTATAGTTTTTACTATTTTTTGAGAGACTACACATTGCTAATATCTCAGGATTTGAAAAAGAAAACTTTTTCCCCCCCACCAACTGATTTATGAACATAACTAAATCGAGATAATAATTTAAACAAAATAACCCAGCAGATGTCTTAGTGCTCAGTGGGTTTTAGAATATTATTATTATTATTGGCGATTCTTACTTGCTGGTTTTACAAAGCTGAAAGGGAAACTTCTCTTCATCACCAAGGATAAAACGTTGCCCCTAAATGAAGTTTATTTAGGTGTTTGTCTTACTGTTGGAAGAGAAGTTAGCTTTGTAATGCCCATTTTTATTTCAAATTTATTATTCCCCGATTGCTTGGTTGTAGATGGACACACTAACTTCTACCCTTGGACTAATGCTTTGCTTAGTAGGCCATATTGTGCCTTTAGTTTTTTCCAAAAAAAAGAAAAATATTTAATGGCAGAAGAATGGGGCTTTATGCATGAGGGGAGGTTTGAGGGTAACGTTATGTGTGGGAGAGCCACCTACTGATGCCCCTTGTTGTACTGACAGGACAACAGTCCCCTGAGAATGACAACATCATCAAGGACCTGCTCCCAGAAGACGCTGGCATCGACCACCAGACGGTGCACCAGCTGATTACAGTGCTCATGAAGTTCATGGCCAAGGACGAGAGCAGCGCGGAGTCAGACATCAGCAGCGCGAAGGCCTTCAACACGGTCAAGCGGCACCTGTACGTCTTACTTGGCTATGACCAGCAGGAAGGTTGCTTTATGATTGCACCTCAAAAAATGCGCCTGTCAACTTGCTTTAATGCGTTTATTGCAGGAATTGCCCAAGTAAGTGTCCTAACAGCTTTCGGAAGTCATACCGTGGGACTTGCAGTAGAAACGAGTAGTTCAATCCATGTGGCCAACGTTAGCTGAGGGTCAAAGTCTGTACAAGTTACTTTCTTAGGGATCTGTAAGGGGAATATACAGATGAGTAAGATTCAGCCATCTGACGTCATAAAGGGAGTTTGGGATTTTTTGGGGGCGGGGGAGGGATGGTATAAAATATATGTAACATTAATTTACCATTTCTGTGTCATTAAGTGCATTCACTTCGTTATGTAAACCACCACCACTATCCACCTCCAGCACTGTTTCATCACTCTAACCTGAAACTCTATCGAGTGAACAATAAGGCAGTGTGGGATTTTTATTTGTGGGTGCTTTTTTTTCTTTTCCTTTTAAAATCATCGAATTTATTGGGGTGACATTGGTTAATGAAATTATATAGGCTTCAGGTGTACAATTCTCTGATACATCATCTGTATACTTGTATTGTGTGCTCACCACCCCAAGTCAAGTCTCCTTCCATCACCATTTATCCCCCCATTACCCTCTTCCACCTCCCCCAACTCCCTTCCCCTCTGGTAATTACCACACTTCTTTTTCTTTTTAAAAATCCCTTTCCTTTTTGACTTCAAATGGAGGGTTGGATTAATCATACAACTTACTTCATGTCACATCACCATTATTGGCTAGTCTGTGTTTGCTACTTCTAACTGCTGTACCGTGTGCCGTGGTGTACGCCTGACATGTTTTAACTCTTTATTCCCCTGGTGATGGACACTCATATTGCTCCCAACTCCTTCCTACCCCAAACAGCTCAGCAATGGACATTCTTTTTTAAAAAAAAATATATTTTAGTGATTTTTCACAGAGAGGAAGGGAGAGGGATAGAAAGTCAGAAACATCGATGAGAGAGAGACTTCGATCAGCTGCTTCTTGCACACCCCCTACTGGGGATGTGCCTGCAACCAAGGTACATGCCTTTGACTGGAATCGAACCTGGGACCTTTCAGTCCGCAGACCGACGCTCTATCCACTGAACCAAACCGGTTTTGGCAGCAATGGACATTCTTATACATGCACCTTATCCACTAATGTGGGAATTCCTTTGAGATATGACCCAAAAGCAGAATTAAGGGATTGTGCAGTATCTTGTGTGCTACAAATATGCCTCTCCAGAATGGCTGTACGGTCTGCAAAGGGCATAGGACTTGGGGAATTATGGACATGAATTTCAGCTCTGCCACTGTTCCTAACTCTCTGACCTCAGGCCTCTTCTGCTTGTTTGCTCATTGGAAACAGACTTTTTTTGGAAAGATTAGAGACAACATATTGCAAAACATCTTGCTCAGTGCCTGTCTCATGCTAGAAACTCAGTGATGGTAGATGTTATTAATTAGCTCAAATAGACTGTAAAATAATGAACAGAGATAAACGAAATGGGAACAGCATGTATATAGTTCATCCTCTTGCTGATGCTGATAATTAGATGGACCACCACTAACACTCAGCTGTGTGTGTTGAAGAGAGAGTACACCATTTCAGACACCAAGCTCTCCCTCCTTCTTTCCCGCCCCCCTCCCTCCTTCACTCGCCTGCTTTTTTCTTTCTAAATCCATGTTATGCATATTCATTTTAGAAATATAACCAATAAGGTAAAATACAAATCTCAAAAAAAGCCCATGACAAATAACTAACATTTTGGTATTATCACTGGCTCCAATTTTACACACACATATGCATGTATATATCATATCCATACATATGTATATGTGCATACATACATATGTATATGCATGCACATTTTTAATAATAATAAAATTATGTTATACATATTGATATATGTATGTATATCCTTTTAAAAATATGTTTTTATTGACTTTAGAGAGAGATGAAGGGAAAAGGAGAGACAGAGAGAAACATTAATGTGAGAGAGAAACATCAATCGGCTGCTTTTTGGGGATCGTCCCCACATCATGGGTGTGCCCTGACCCGGAATTGAACCAGTGACCTCCCAGTGTATAACACAGTGTTCAACTGAGCCACACTGGCCAGGGCCGTATGTGTAACCTTTCTAAACGTAAGATATATTACAGAGTTCATATAGTGTAAATAAATTTGTATCATATCCTATGAATGGCTACATCGTAGTTTGCTGTCATAAAAACAATCTTTTATTAACTAGTCCCATAATGTTGGATATGTAGGTTTGTTTTCAGCTTGGGTGGCTATAATGCTGACTATTATTTATGCACACATTTTGGAATACTTGTCTGATTATTTCCTCAGCATAGATTTAATTGCTGTGTGCTTTTTTCTTTACTTCTAAATATATGTTAACTTGCTCTCTTGAAAGGTTGTATTGAATAATATACTGTTTCTAGAAAGCTAATATACTTGTGTCTGAGAATGTCCATTTCTCCACATGATTTCCCATACGAGGTGTTTTGACTGATTCTAAGTTTTATTCCACTTAATAGCTTAATAGGATATTAAGAAATAGATTATTAGATAATTGAGTAGATTAAAACTATTTTAATATACAAGGTTTAAAAAACATTTTCCTGTGAGGTCGGACTCTCCCCCTGCATGCGTATTGGCCATTGCTATTAACATTCTGAGAGATGCCTGTTAAATATTTTGCCTGTGTTTCGATGGTTCAGAATTTTCCTTTTGGCTTGTAAGTGCTCTTTCTAGTCTTCCTTCAGTTATTAATTTCTTTCCTATTTCAGGTTATGGACTATAACATTAATTTGGGAAAACACCTTCTCCCCTTGGTGGTTCAGGTGCTCAAATACTGCTCTTGTCCTCAACTCCGGCATTATTTCCAACAGCCACCTCGTTGCTCCCTCTGGTCCCTAAAGCCTCACATCCGGCAGATGTGGTTGAAGGCCTTGCTTGTCATCCTGTACAAGGTGAATTGCTGTCATTGTTTCTTTTTTTGGTGAAATGATTCTCGAATTGAGGAGAACACTTAAGAGACCGGTGTTGACAATTTTTGTAGGACATTCATTTAACCTTGTCATGCACAGTTAGTGCTGAGAAGCAAAGAGCTATTGGAATGACACCAGAAATGGAGACCATGTCAGTGTCTTCTCTTGAAAATGTTTAAAATTAAAAAACGATGAATTGTAGGACTTTGCTCGACCGCCTCTTTCTGATGAGAATCTTCCATTCTATCTACATATTAATTTTTATGTCAGAAAACATTTAAAATGGCATTCCTAGACCAAATGTGTATGGCAAGGAATTTTGTTGAAAGGAATTGTAACATGCATTGCCGTCTGTGGTTCAGTGCAAGAGGCAGGGACTAAGGGCGTGCGTGATATGGATTCATGTTTTTGCCTCTCTATATTTTTCTTTTTTATCCCAAAGAAATGCTGAGGAAACTAGCAAGATCGAGCGGAAACGTACCCTTCGGAGTAACCATTTCCGTATTTCTCCCTTTGCTTTGTTGTGCAGTATCCATATCGGGACTGTGACATCAGCAAGGTCCTCCTGCACCTGATTCACATCACAGTCAATACGCTCAATGCCCAGTATCATAGCTGCAAGCCCCATGCCACGGCAGGGCCTTTGTACAGTGACAGCAGTAACATAAGCAGATACAGCGAGAAAGAAAAAGGTACTTGGCCCCTCTCACTTCTATCCTAAACTTAGTTTGAATAAGTAGAACCTTCTGGGCGGTGTTTCTCTTAGGAGATGGAAGAGGGCCCTCAGGTGACGGAAACACCTTGCTTTGGGCTGGGAGGTGACTCTTGGTCGGCACTTGGGGCAGCCATGTGACCTTGTTGGTCACTCGTTTGCTCCTGAACTTGGTGCTCACAGATTTGAAATGGAGTCTACGTTTGCTTTGTGTTGCCGCCTTATTCAATAAGAATTGATTGAAGGCCGCTGGAATGAACTACTTTTGCTGCGTAGGTTTACATTCTCTCCGATATTGACTTTTTCTATTGGTAACCTTTCCACAAAGGAGTAGGATAAAACTCTTGAGTAAAATTATAGCCCGAAGAACCAAGGTGTTTATCTTTAGTGCCTGTCACGGGGTGACTAGACTTGTAAAAGGTGACATCATCTGATCCAATCCTGGGAGACAGCCAAGTGTCCCAGGGCCCTGTGGTGTGTTATAGGGTGGTGTTAATGGAGTCTGACTTGGTTGACTGCTTTGAAAATATCTCAATAGGATGTGTTGGAGCCAGCGTTCCATTATTGGTTTATTGCTGCAAGGTCTGAGTCTGGGCTGGCTGTAGATGGATCTCAGAGCACTAAGTTATTTAGTTCTGGTATCAATCAGACCCTTTCTGAAGAATATTTTATCTACCAGTTTAAGTCCCGGTTTCTGGGAAATTGGGTAGATCCAGTTACACTAGGAATGTCCTCATTGCGGGCTCAATTTGGGAGATGCCATTCTGAAGCCTTTCTTCTCTATTATTCAGTTTAATTGAGAATTAGTTTGCGGCTATACAGTGGCAATTGCATAACTCTTTCCTCAAAAACCTGCATTTTTAAAGGAGTATGTTTTTATAAAGGAAATAAAAAAAATAAAACTCCTCAAGACACAGGAGTTTGATAGGCTTTCTCATCTTTGTGGAAGTTCACTCAGAGTTTTGTATCCATTTTAATGGTTAACATTGATTTGTTTTTTATTTAACAAAAAGGATCACTATTCTTGGTTTATCTAACATCTACTGCTTCAAATTTCACTTACTTATAGACTCCTGTGTATGAGGACAGGATCAAAACTTAACTCTGTATGGGTACTACCCTTATGCTCTCGAAAGCTTAAATAACCTTAATCTCACCTGAGCCTCATTTTGTCACATAGGTAAACGTGGCTATAAGCTAAATGCTGTGATTTCAGTGGTATTCAATGCCAACAGTAGGTTAATCTCATTTATCCTGATATGAAGTGCACTTTTGTAGCCTTTTCTCTTGCCGCTTTGAACATGGCTTTGGCCTTTCCAAAGCATAAAAGAGCATTTGAAATTAAGTCAACTTTATGGGCTGCAACATAGCAACCCTCCCCCTATTAATTCATTTTTGTGTCTATCTTTGATTTAAAATTGCCCAAATGGGGACAGAAGAGGACATAGAAACACGCTCGACAGGCACTCCAGTGACCAATTTGTTTAGGGGGTCTCAGGCTGATGAGCCAAAGATTCTTTCTGGGATTCCTAGTAGTTACACATGGCAAACTCCTGAGAGAAGGTTTAACGAGGGGGAAATGTTATTTTCTGTTTCCTTTTTTCCTTTGTTTACTCTTCCAGCCCATAATCATTTGTGGAGCTTTTAAGACTGGCCAGTGGCTTTTCTAAGCTTTTTCTGTGTGTTGTGTGTTTCATTACCAAATGTAGAGTACAGTATTTTGCATTCACAAAGTATAAGGTGCATGTACTGTTAGGCTGTGTCTACGCCAGTTCTCAAATCCGAAGAAGGCATCTGTTTTTGGAAAGAGTGAGAACCACTCATTTTGCTTCATTTTCTTTTGCCAAATTAGCCTGAAAATTCGCCCAAGGCAGGCATGTCAAGCAGTCTCCCAGACTCCTGTATTATCTGGTTTTAAGTGCACTGGGAAAGCTTCAGCATGAGGCTCTATGGGAACACTGAAATGTCTCTCTTGAAAATGCTGCCAATTGTCACCTGGAAAGGGAGGGGCCACCTCGTATAACAGGTTGCTCTGTTCAACATGTGGATGATTTGATGCCTGGATGGCATATCAAGCCATGCCTAGACGTGGGCTGGCGTCCAAACCACCCCAGACTTGGCTCCGTTGTAATGCTTTCATTGAAATGCTTGTGTAGACACAGCCTAAGAGAGAATAACCTCTTAAGTGTAATTTTGACTTTCTCTCCCCAATTAGAAGAAGATAGTGTTTTTGATGAATCTGATATTCATGATACACCTACTGGACCCTGCAATAAAGAGTCTCAAACTTTTTTTGCAAGATTGAAAAGGATAGGCGGCAGCAAAATGGTGAAATATCAGCCGGTTGAGATGAATGTACAGAGAAGTATGAATTTTTTCCTCTTAGTAATTTTATGCAGAAATGTTGTACTCTACCGTTTGTTTGGGATAGAACCTTAATTTTTATTATGTTACGACATTTTAATACCGTTGGTTTTATATATATGTATGCACAAACAGTATATATATATATATATATTTACACACGCATTTCTATATATATATGTGAACCGACAGAGACCTCATTAACCTCATGACTGTGCCAGAGGGCCATTGCTTGGTTTGATGTGTTGCAAAGCGTCTGCTCCAATCTGAATACGCTTTCCTTAGATGAGCCTCAGCCAAAGCGATCCCCTCTCCCGTCCAAACGAGCAGAGCTGAGGGGGGTTTTTCCGGAGCCCGATCTGGGAAATCTAAAAAATCTTAAAACTGCCGTGGTGGGTTCTCTCAACCCGAGGGTTTCTGGTTTGTCTTTTATTTTTTGAAATTGGAACGCACCTTACAGAGACGGGGCCAGAATAGCCAGTCTGGGCCTCCTTTGGCGGAGCTGGGGTTGTGATGGTGGTTTCAGGCCGCGGTGAAATCCCCCCCGTAAACAGCGCCAGCCTTTTCTGTTTCAAGCAGGTGAGATAGAGCTGGCCGACTACAGAGAGCCGGGGGCCCTGCCGGACAGCGTTCTCCACTGTGTGCGAGAAGAGAGCATCCAGAAGAAGAGGCTGCGCTCCCTGAAACAGAAATCTCTGGACATAGGGAACGCGGACTCCCTGTTGTTCACGCTGGATGAGCACCGCAGGAAGTCCTGCGTGGACCGCTGTGACCTAGAGAAGCCCCCCGCCCCGGCTGCTGATGTCACGCAGAGACCCCCGGACCCCGCCCGGCCCAGGCCGGACTCGGCCAGCAGAGCCCACGGCGCCGAAGCCCCTGGGCACCCCGAGCAGCACCCTGCCGCCGATGGGCTCCCCGAGAGGCGGCGGCCCGTGATCCCCGAGGTCAGGTTGAACTGCATGGAGCCCGAGGAGGTCCGAGTGGACTCGCCGAGGAAGCCGGCCCCGCAAGAGGACCCCGATCTCATCGACCTGTCCTCCGACTCGGCCTCGGGGCCCGAGAAGCAGTCTGTGCTCTCCACGTCCGACAGCGACTCCCTGGTGTTCGAGCCGCTGCCCCCGCTGCGAATAGTGGAGAGCGACGAGGAGGAGGAGGCCCCGGGCCCGGGGGGCAGGGAGGGTGCCTCCGGCAGACTGGCCGCCCCGTCCTCGCCGCCGCCCCCCCTCCCCAGCCGCCCCCCGGTCCTCAGCGTGGAGGACTGCTCCCAGGACGCCGCCTCCAGGGACAAGGGGGGGACGCAGCGGTCAGCGGGGGCCAAGGACTTCAGGTTCACGGCCCTGGGAGACCCCCCCGACGCAGCACAGGTGGTGGGGGAGCTGCCAGAGTTCCCGGGGGGCAGCCCGCTGACGCTGAAACAAAAGCGAGACCTCCTGCAGAAGGCACCTGCGCTCCCCGACTTCTCGCTGGACGACGCCCCGGAGCCGGGCCTCCTCCAAGAAGAAGAAGAAGAAGAAGAAGAAGAGACGCTGGCGGGGCTGGTGCCAAGTTCAGGGGCAAGAACGGTCCTCCTGCAAGTCCCCGAGGACGCGGAGAGCCCAATGGAAAGCGACAAGCCCGACACCAGTGCCGACTCGGATGCCGAGCAGAATCCCGAGAGGAAGGGCGAGGAGGAGGAGGAGGAGGAGGGGGCGGAGGAGGCCGAGTTCAAGATTCAGATCGTGCCCAGGCAGAGGAAGCAGAGGAAGATCGCGGTCAGCGCCATCCAGAGGGAGTACCTTGACATCTCCTTCAACATCCTGGACAAGCTGGGCGAACAGAAAGATCCGGGTAAGC